>JARHVA010002566.1:665000-905000 GCA_037957365.1 Torreya grandis | reverse complement strand
ATAATAGTTGAGACCAAAAAAAATAAATGGGATTATATTCAAGTCCCTCCTAACATAGATAGATTTAAATATGAGGATAAAAGATAATTAAATCAATTTATTGACTAAAATTAACAAATGCATATGAAATTTTGTATGTGGCCTAAGATGAATAGAAAAGGCTATCTCATGTCACTACATTTAGGAAATGTATATATTAAAATATTTTATTAAGTATTTAATGATGATAATCTTGACATACATTTACCATGCATGATTTTTTCAAACATATTGATCCTAACTTGTTATCTCACATTCATGTTCCATTATGAGTTTGATCCTTCTGTTATACTATTACACACCCACAAGAACCACATTGTATATTACAAACATAAATAATATCTTTCGAAAATATCCCCAAACCTTAATTTTATTCCTCATATACATGACCCACTAACACTATATTGGGTTAGTATCACCAATTAATACTGACCTGAACCTGACAATATCGACTATGTTCTAACAAGGAATAATTTTTAAAATCAAATATTAATTAGCTTAAACCCATTTTCATAGAATGTTGGTGGCACAAGAAATTACCCAATTTGACTCAGATATACACAAATCAAGGAATCACTTGATAAAAGACTTAAAACATATATGGTACACATATATACATTATTACATTAAGTAAATCTACCCTATTCATCCAAAAATGTAAATAGATCATTAGTAGAAAGCTATAACCATGTTTAAAGCACACTAAATCAAATTCAAATCAAGAATTTTCAAGTATCAAATCCAAATCATTAAATATATTCATATAGATAAGGAGCATAATCTTAAAATCACACTAAGTGGGAGAACCATGTCTAGCTTGATTTCCCTCTTTGGTGTATTATATACAAATGCAATAATAACCTATTAATAGGGGTAATTGGGGTAAGCCCATCCCATCACACTTTATTTATTTTGTATCTTTATATCCCTCATAAGAAAGATTAATGTTTCAAGGTGAAGGAGGTTGATTTAAAGAGTTATATACATGATCAAGGTTTGACATCACATATACAGAGTTTTTAGAGATAGGTGAAGGTGACCATATTGTCATAGATACTATTTTGTGCACATGCCATTGTTGACCACTATAGGTCGATATCAATAATTGATATTGAACCAAAGCTAATAGAACCAACCGTATGAAAACTAAAACATAGTTACAAATCTAGAAGAATCATAGGCCTAATTTAGTTTTTTTTCACTATCATAATATTATCATAGTCAAACAATCAATAAAAAATCTTAAGCAGTTATAATTTTATTTTAATTACTAGTATAGATGAAATTTATGTATTATATATCCCCTTAGTCTTATACAATTGGAAAACATAGGCCTTGGCTATTCCTCTTAGTTCTAGACCTTTCCCACTTTTAAAAGTCTCACATCTACTCTATATTGTGCCTTGTGGCCTATCTCTTTGTCTGACCATTATTATGTTGATGTCACATACCTTTTATCTTTCCTATAATTATTAAATCCTTATTATATTACACCTCTACAAGTTTGGAGTATGTACCTACCTTTTTGTTCCATAAATAGTAGTGTCTTGGATAAATACTTGCATTGACATAGGTGTCATACTCCAACACAAGTGTCTAGTACTCTAAAGTCATATAATTTTAAAATGAACCATATCATAATGGTTAGCCTTAGTGATTTAATAACGTTTACTTCTCCAAATGGATTGATATAAATATAAACTCAACCCTCATTCATTCCTCACTTAGAAAATACCAAAAGTTACCAAGGTAAGTTATCAAAAGCATTCAATCAAGAATTTAATTGAGAAAAACTTATTTATTTTATCATATTTCCATATTATTCATATGTAAAATAAATATATATGTTATCTTTACTAAAGGAGAAACCCAAGAGCCTAATTTTCCAAGTTACAAGATAGGTCATCATTGTACTTACTTTGCACATGTTGCATGATTCACACACAAGCCAATATGTAGGTGATAACTAAATTAGTTTAAGGCCATATTTATATTATTTACTATGTAGTAAATAATAATTAATATAATATTATTTTGAGTCATCTTAGCACTATTTTCTATCTAACCCATTTCCCCTAAGGTCACCCTAAAGTTGAAGAATTAGGATTTAGCAATTTCATGAGAAGTGACATTCCATGACCTAGTTATAAATTTAATAGAGAAAAATTGAAGAAAAATGTAGAAGCATATATGTGGTAAAATTATTTTATATTAGGTATTTCATATATGAAACATGGATTAGGTTTAGACAATAGCATTGATGTAACCATCCAGGGCTGACACTAACATCCACAGTTCTAGATGCATTCAATCTAGAATATGATGAATATTCTATAATTATATTATAATATACTTTCTACCTATTTAATATATAGAACCACATTAGCCTTAGAACCAACTAACTAAATTACTTATTTATCATTTCAATATGTAGTATAGTTGTTCTTATTATTTCTAGCCTATCTTAACATAAGAAATTGAATATATGTTTATCTAAGTTTAGCATCCAATTGGCCAACTATAGAGATAGTTTATCACACTTGGAACTTAATCTATCTATACATATTTAACCATATATAACCCTAATATGTATCCATTTTTAGGGCTAAACTTTAGGTGAACTTGATCTTTGAATTCCAAACCATTGGTTAATTAGGGTTTTTTGGATTTTTTTTCTATTATGATCCATGATTGATATATAATATGTGAAACATGTATGCATCTATCACCCATTTTAGGTTCTAATTTTTTATAGTTTCCATGTTTTGATACATTATCTTCATTGTAAAATATATTAACCAAGTTTATGTCAATAATGACAGTATTTTAAATTGAAAATAACCTTGATTTCTCTTCAAATTTATTTTCTAATATTATTGAGATAGTATCTAAATCCTAGCATGCATGATTTAAACCATTTTTTATACCTAAAATTTATATTAATGATAGATACCAAACCACACCCATTATATGCACATGGATTATATTAGATTATATCGTCCATGTTGTTACTATTTGAAGATGTAAGGTTAATTAACCCATTCCATAACCTATTAATATATAATAGGTGCCTCCTGAACCTAATATTGTAATATAATATAAGCGATATGACATTATTGACCAATTGATCAATACACATGCTAAAATTTTAATCCTTGAGATCCTAAATCAATCTAATGTATATAAAATATTCTATATGATGTATTGCATTATACATAAGTTCCAACTAATATTGAGCCCACTTATTTTGTGTATATCATGAAAATATTTCAATAATAATTCTAATATCATTCCCTTTGATCCATTAGATATACATTCCAAATATATTAGTGACCAAAATTTACCTTTTTTCATATAAGTGACCATGCAAAACAAAGACATCAAAAGGGTGTTTATTGATAATGGATCGAGCCTAAACATTTTTAGCATAGAATTCCTAACCTCCATGGGTATTAACACCAATTTTATTCAAAAAAATTTCATGGACATAAAAGGATTTGATAATTCACATACACATCCAAATGATCAAATAACATTGGATGTGACATTATGACAAAAATTATTTTCAACTACTTTTCAGGTAATGTCTCAATCATTACATTATAATTTAATTTTGGGTAGACCTTGGAAAGATTCAATGGAAACTATCACATCTAAACTTCACTTATGTGTAAAATTCATACATGATGATACCTTATTATCCATTTTTCTAATGATGAACCTTTGAAATTTTTCAAAATGATACATTCCAAAAATAAAGGCATTCTAACAATGGTACCACCTAAATAATGCATTCCTCTTGACCACATAAACACCTATGAAATAAGTTATTTAAGTTCAATGGTTCCTTTTTATATATATGAACATAAGGCACTAAATATCTAGGTACACATAGATGCACATCAAGAGAAAGAACTGTTACTAAAGGAACCAATAAAACTACAAAAGTACCCACAGTTTGATCTTCCTTTATTGCTCAATAATGAGTAAAAAGGTGGCCATTTTTTATATTACTATGATGGTGATGATGATACTTCCTATGAGAAAATATAAAAATTAAAATTTGATCCACTTTATCATCTTTCACATAAAACATTCAAACCTATAGGTCCTAGTTCATATGAGCTAGATCCACTTTTCAAAGATACAAATTGAATCTAGATAAGGGAAAAACAAAAATAATAGATAAACATGTAAATGATTATTTTTACATTCATCACTCTTGGTTGAAAACATTGATTTAACCTTACAAAGGTAAAAAGTATAGAAATAGTGCAAATACCATTACCAATGAGTTCAAAAGTGCCAAATGATATACAATTACCAAAATAACTAATGATATTAAAACCACCAAAAAATATGCCATGTGAGCTCCCTTTTTTGGTCAAGACTAAAAAACATGAGGTAACAATTATAATTGATTATGATAGTGGTGATAATATTCCTAAATCAAAACCAAAATAGTTGAAAATATCAAACATGGAGCAAGAAAAGGTTAAAAAATAAAAATTTGATCAAGAAAAGGATACAAATTTACCTCTCAATAATGATACTCAATTTTCCAAAAATTATGGTTTGGGGATGAAATATGTACAAAACTTTGGTTATAATGGTCAAGAATTGGGAAAACATTCCCAAGGCATCAATCATCATATTTCCACATATGACTAGAATTACCATCAGGTATTTGGTTATATTGGTAATACTAATGAAAATAATTCAAAGATACATTTGGAAAATACAAAATAACAACATACAATAGAAAACAAGGTGAATAAATCAAAAATATAAAGGCACCATTATTAAAAAAAAGCAATGGGCACATCAAGTGTGAAAAACATGATTTCTAATTAAAAAATGTTTACAAAACAAGAGACACTTGACAAAAATAAAGTTTTAAAAGTGGTTATAAAGGGGGAAACTATAAGCCCTTACTCATATAAAAAAAATTATACTCTCACTACTCATATATATGGTGAGCAATCTATATATGAATAGTTCAATACCACTTGATAACTTACCACATTATCTAATCATACCTTTAGGACTTGGTACATATCAATTGAATCCATCACTAATAGATGAGAAACCAAATCATATAAATGCAAACCAAAGATACCAAGTATAAACTTTAAAAAATCATGATACACCTAATTTTTTTATTCACATATATAACACATCTCATTTAGGATAGGTTATACATTCACCACTCCTCAATGATTATCATTAATTGGAAGGAATCATAGGGAAATCTTTAAAATTAAAAATATTATAAAACAATAAAATATAAAAATACTTCAAAAATCCAAAAACATTTTTTGCATCTACATACTCTATTGGCTCCTTGGCATCTATGTGTTAGTTATATGTTGATGTATGGAATATAAATTACTCTTAAATACACATGTGTGTCATGATTGAACTTGAGTGTGATACATGCATACATATTTACATGATCTATTATTTTTTTGGATGTTGGGCCTTCCCTATAATTATGTCATGTGGACATTTGGGCATCCACTTATATGATAATGATACTCACATGTTATATCATTCTATGGTCAGTCTACCTTATCATGTTTTACACTCATATACGTACTTACACATACCTTTATCCATGATTGTATATTACACATAGTACTTGATATGCCATGAAAATGAAATTTTGTACTAACACATTGGATCCATGGGCTAATATGATATGTTTATGTTGGTTTATTATACCTTAGTTCATGCACTTCATTGAGTGTATTGCCTTGTTATTATCTTTCTTGTTTGAGCATTTGAATATGCTTCCTATTTGTGCCCTCCCATGCCTATGTATGCTTTTTTTACATTTTAGAATGTAATTTATTATTTTATTGACATGTGAATATTTCATTATTGATTTTATGGACATATTACTAAGTCATGTTCCTTTGATTGTGTGACATTTGAACATGGCCCATATTTGCAGTCTCCTTCAGCCATTGCCTTTTTACTTACTTTTGAGTGTTCTTATATGTGTATTTATTTGATTGTTAAAATTTTACTAATATTATATAAAATTTTCCATGATATTTATCATGCATATTAGGAAACTAAATGATCACATATTTATGTTCACTTCAATGCAAAATTTTCCTAGACTTTTATATGCTATATGGTTACATTCATAAATTATACAGTTGCATTATCCTTTTAAGTTGAGGTAACTACCAATATATATTCTTACCTCACTTAAAATGGGGGAATATCATTAGGGGTATGTCATGGTGGAATTTTATTCATATTTTTCATAGTTTTATATTTAGTGGGGGCATGATTTGGAAGCATGTTCTCCACAATTTCTTCACAATGGGCACAATTTTAGATTTAGTGGGGGCATGATTTAGAAGCATGTTATCCACACTCTATTTAGTATTTGTAACTTATAAAAAAACTATATGTATTGGAGTAATTTCATATAGTAATGTATTCCATACATTCATAATTTTTTAAATTTGATAGAGGCACACTTTTAAACCATGTTCTCCATACTTATTCAGTATTCAATATCTTTAGATTATAGTGGTGGTGTTTTAACCTTTTAAGACTTAATGAATGTAGATCCTATGTTGTTAAAATATATAAATATATAAAATAGGGTATAAATATGAAATAAATACAACCATTTATTTTTTTATATACTTGACTAATTTGAATTTTCTAAATATAGTAATAAATAATGTAAATGAGAACTTAACTGGAAAATTATTGAGATAGATGATCTAGAGGTTGAAAACTAAGGAAATGGCTAGTCTAATTATTTTAAGCAGGATCTAGGTGTCAGAACCTAATGCAAATATATTTGGTATAATTCATCCAAATATCATTTTTACCTTTATTGGTCTTGAAGAATATCTCACTCACTTGCATACTTGTACTTGATCTCTCTTGCTTTCAATCTAGTTTCTATCTCTTTGTGTTATACTCATTGTATTCCTTGGTGTATCTTGTTAATAATTACATATATATTAACTTATATATTCTATCCTATTACTTTAAAATCATTTACCATCATGCTCCACCTCATTGGCATTAGTTCCTTGACAAGCTTGCTTTAATCTTCACTAGTTGTTCACTAGGCACCTCTTGGTTCACAAAACCATATCAAGTTATGCGTGTCAAAGACTAAATATATATTTGAATATAGTATTAAATTTTATTATAATATATATTAAATCCCCTTTCAATCACTCAAACCAACTCAGATTCTTAATTAACACCTTTTGGCATAATGTTCTTTTAAGGCTTGTATAGGCTAGTAGACCTGTTAAGCAATTTATCTTACTTTGATAAATATAATCTCTAATTTCCAAGTTCACATAAAATTTAATAAATATATTTATTCTTTTTGAGGTTTATGTGAAACCTCTTTGTCTCAATCCACTTCTATCTAGGAGTTCCTTTGTTAAAGCCTTATAAAATATGCCTAATTAGGCCTATTTCATAACCACCACTATCAAATCTATACCTATCCATAAAATAAATATCCTAAATCATTTTCATAAGTTATATAATTTCATATATATCAATATTTTAAAAATTTACCTTTCTTGGATGGTTGAATATCTCAGAAATACTAAAAACCTAAATCTAGGGTTTCTAGAGCATTGTATAGGCTGAGAGCCAATAAAATTCAATATCTTGAGCTTCACATCATTTCAAGACCCAAAACCACATTTAAAAGTTTTATATTATCCCCCGTTAACCTTTATAATAGATATTAATTCTCAACTCTATAAATCCATGCTCAAAATAATAAAAGTTTAGTTGACTCTTTGTGTTTTCACTAATTGAGTAGGGTTTACTTAAACTGTATTAATTCAAGGGCACTCCTTACATCACAAAAGGAAAATTAAGTCTTTGAGGAATATATTAATCATATTTTAAATTAATATTCACCACATTCCTTATAACATTGATACTTTATAGTATTTCTAACTTACCAATAAGCCTATAGACAAGGGTGTCAACTTATGAACTATGAATTATCAAAATAGACTAAGTTCACCTTATATTACCGACCACATGTTATCTTATAAATTTATATTTATAATATACATATAAATATTAAAATTTACTTACAAATCCTCTTCCTTCAACTATATATTCTTCAATGGCCTTGGATTGAATATAGAAGGTTTTTAATGTAAATATAAAGTTCTCTTAGTAGTATGAACATTCAAGAAATGAAACACCATCCAATGATCATTTTCAAATATTTAACCTATTAAAAAAAATCATGACACTAAATTTATTCCAAACTCACACCAATACATATATTTTAATAGTTATCTTTATTTTAAGACTATGTAAACTAAAACCACTTTTATGCAAACAAGGTATGATAGTTATCATTGAACTGATCAACTTCTTGAGCTTGAGTATTTGATTCCCTTTCAATTTTATTATTCAAAAAATTATAAACAATCCTCTATTTCATACAAGACAATAATAGAATTGTTCCATACTCATTCCCTTTATCCAACACAAGAATCCTTCTTATCCCTCTAAAATAAGGTTTTTACACTATCAATTCATGGTTCTCTCCTATTATGAATAGAGTATAAGATTAGATTACTCTTTCTTAGTTTATTAACTCAATAAATTAAATAATTGTAGATTTATTAACTCCTATAAATGGAATACATAATGAAGGTTCATTTTTTTAAATTAAAACAATGATTCAACGATTCTTTCTTCACTATGTTATAGTCCTCCTTAAACCTATATATTCTAAAACATAGGGTTGTACATACAGGGTTTCAAGATTCATATAAAATAAATGGAAACAAATAAAGAATAATACATACACTCTTTAATTTAAACTAATACAATTATCACTTATATTAATGTATTAAATCAACATGCATACAAAATAGTCCATCAATGGACTAATCACCTTCCTAAGTGTTTCTTCTCTTTATTTTTTTTAATCTTTCTTTATTCATTGACCCACTCTTCATTCTCCATAGAGTTCAACATAGGACCTTTCTTGGTAGTTACATTAACAATCTTATCATAGCTAATCCAACATACAAGGGTAATTTAACCTTGATTTAGATGACAAAATATAAACATTTAGAATGAAATACATTAAGACCCATTTATTATGATTTTTTTGGATCCCCAAAACTCTTCTTGCTCACCTAAACACTCTTACACATGATTTTGGCCTTTTAGACTCATTTTGAAGATTTGAATTTTCAAATTGTTTTTTTTTAGAGGGAAAACACCAAACACCTTCAAAACTCAACTTATGACTTCTAAAAACCCCACATGACTTCATAAACATTAATGGACCTTAAAAATGTCTCTTAACACACACACTAACACTCTATATTTGACTAACTTGACTCTTCAAGACCAAAATACAAAATGAATGTCTCCTTGCCTTGATTATCTTGCATCAAAACCCCTCATAAATAATAGTGCCGTAATTATATATTAGCACTATGTGGTGATAGTGTCCTTATTTTAGAAGTATCCTCTATACAAGATTATTTTGAGATTCTAGGTGCACCCATGTTGGGATTTATAAGGTGTGTTCCTAAATGCATTAGTTTTGAAACCCTATAGATGGCCTATTTTAATTAATTTTATGAGTAAACCCTAATCCTCCATGATGCTAGGGAATTCATTTGATTAAATAAAAAAGTTTGTTTGATTTTGGGGTAGGTTGGACATACTCAAAACCATATTGTGATGAGAGTTGCCTACATACTAATACTCTAAAGAAGGATCAAGCCTAATGTAGTTCTCCCCACCTAAGTGCTCGTGTAAGTGCAAGGGAATCTAGTATGATGGTTGACTTGAGTACTTTGAATGTTATTGAGATTATAAATATGAGTAATATAAACTTAGGAATGTTATGGATGGTATTATGTAGAAGTATGGAAGAATAGGGATTGATAACATTAATTATGAAAAACTTGTTTTAAGTTTGCATATGTAATTTGCATTTGATTTCCATCTAGTGGATAAAGGTCTAAAAGTCATGTATTTATACTATTCTTGTGTTTGTGTGGGTGATAAAATAGATCTAGGTTTATCCTAGGAGGTCTAATATTTGAAAATATATCCATTTATGGAAAAAAAGGGAAAGGATAGTAGTGCTAATATTGGGACACTAGTGCCATGTGGTGCTACTTTCCCTATTATGGTGTCAGTGTCTAGGTGGCAGAACCTAAGGAACAAAGGGCCAGGATGAAATAATGATGGTTTAGGACTACTTTAGGGATGCTTAAGGATACATATGGCCTAAATAAAGGTTGGATAATTATGAAAATAGGTCTTAAGATAGGTATAGGGTTAAACTAAGGATTGGTGGTCTCAAGTAGCACTCTTATCATGTAATTGTCACTTTTGGGTGATTAAATTTCCACCCATTTATTATATAAATACAATGGAGTGAAATTAATAGGATAAAGGAAAAATAAACATACCTAGACTTACCTAATAGGTAAATCCTATGAATCTAGATTTGAGTATGTGAAGCATGATTAAATGCATGTCCTATAAGTGAAATGTGAATAGATTAGTCCTTACTTAATTAATAAAAAGCAAAGATAAAACTAAATAAAGAGGTAAAACTGAGTAAAGTAGCTAAGAGAGAGTAAAGGAATGAATACACATCATTGAGTATGTGAAATAATGCATAAACCTAGTAAAACATGTGTGTATACATGTACATAATGATAAATCAATGAATATATTAGACTGAGATGTTGTCTTGCTAAATCATCATGTGTGGGTGGTTAAGGAACTCAATCTAATTTTGACTCCATCATTACCTATCCCTACTTGGTGGAAATGACTTGTGAATAACTTGGATTGGACTGACGGTATGTCAAACCCTTTCATGTAGGTGGCCTAAGAACTAAGTTAGAATATGAATCCATCATTTCCTACCCATCTGTAGTACATGCATCTAAAACTAAAACTGTGAAATGTAATTAGAAATTTCTGACTGGAGATATTTAATTAGAGATGTAGGTTATATGGTCACTTGGTTATATTAGGTAGTTCTAGGCCATTCACGAATGAAAACCACTACATATTGAGTAAGGCATGAAGCTAGTGTGTAACCTAGAATTTCATGTATGATGTATACAACATAGATAATGACATAGAATTTGTCATTTCATCTGATCAAAAGTGTGAAAATGGACACAATGTGTCATGCACATACCCCCAAATATGATATCTAAGCATACGGAGTTTTGATTGAGTTGTAATAATATGTATCTAAGTATTTAAATTGAAAATAAGAATGGTCATACCATGCTTTATTTCCCTGATCTAAACAAATTGGTATGAATCTAAGCTAAACTTGTAAATCTATAACTCAACTTGTACACACTTGGAATATATATGTTATACCTTTTTATCCAATCTGTATTTTTCTTAAGCTAAGGATGCTGGATAGTAGAACCATATCTTGGACAATAGTGCCATGTGATGCTAGTGTCCCAATTTGAGTGTTAATGTTTGATTACTTTGATTTTTCTGTAACTATACTAATCTCTATGTCACTATTTCCCACTATGTTTCCCTGAATCTAATTTTTGTAATGTGAGCCTTTATGCTAAAAATATATTGTGAGTACATATGGGAGTCTGATCTCTATGAAAATCCCTTATGAATGTCCCCTCCTTTGAGGGGAGTTATTGAACCTTTTCAATAACTATCCTCAAAAGAAAAATATTTAAAAGATGTATGTTAGATGGAGCATATATGATATGTGCATAATAATCCAATATAATGTGCATACATAACATAAGAATGTAAGATAATATAAGAATAAGTTTATAATGTGTGATGTATGTTATGTCTAACATTCACAAGGCTATCAAGATAGATATAACAATGTATGCAATAAAAAATTTGAGTAATAACTAAGCAACTACCTAGGGAGATGGGGTATGATGTCCATAATGACACCCGAGTAGGAAATAGAGATGTATGAGGTCCCTCATGGGATCTAAAACTATATTGTGTAAAAATCAAGAGACAAGTGTCATGGCCATGATGCATACAATAAAGTATACATAAAACACACATGAGGCATGAAAATAATGCCAAGGAGCCACAATAAAAGGGATATGGTCACATGCCACTACATATGATAAAATAGGACATACAACGACATGCTCAAATGTCTAGATATGAAAGTAACAAGAAATTTATCTTATAGCCACATAGAGAGTCAAATGTATGATTTCATAATCAATACTACAGACATAAAGACATGGGAACATGTCCAAAGGATACATACTATGAAAATAAATGGCATAGAGCTAAAGAACAATGGAATATTCAAATACCCTTGAATTAAAAAATATAGAGACAAAATAAAGTCTAAACTAGGAAAACTAGAAATGAAAGTATGCATGAATATGTAATACAAATTTGTGTAAGAGCTAAGATATACATATACTGAGTCTAAATTAGTTGTAACCAACAAAAATCTAAGTGTAGCATGATCAATATCAATATTTAACAATGCTAAATCTATGATTTAAAGTATATAAAGATGTAACTTGGTAATTGAAACCATGTATATAATGCCCCCAAATGAGTGAGTGTGTCAAATGAAGAACCTATGTATTGGTGTATATGCCTCTAATACATAGATAATAGAAAATCTAGATTAGTGTAGTGGAATTGAGTCTTATATAAATCTACAAGACTTGACAATAACAAGTGAATAATGTATGTATTATAACATTGACTATATTAAGATAGCTAACATATGTATTGTCTAGCAAAATACAAGAAAGGTAAAAATGGCAATACATACAATCTATAATTTTATTTTTTCTAAGTAAATATTTTAATGTTTTTATATTTTTGAAATATTATATTATTTATGTATTTTTGGATATAATTTATGTACAAGTAATATGAAAAGATTTTTTGATTTTATATGTAAAATTTCCTTAGATAAATGATTTTCAATGGGTTTTTGATTGCCTTGCCATGAAGTGAAGCTAGATGGTATAATTTTGGGCTAAGATTTTTTGTGATTAAATAAAGGCCAAGATAATTTGTTTTGAATTATCCTCTATTTTCCTCTTTGGCATTGACATTTCTAAGATTTTATTTTAAAACTAGATTGTTGACTTGAAATTCCCTACTTTGAACATGATTATTGATGGTTCATTTAATTCATTTTTGATATGCCCTAAGATGCTCTATGGCTTGAATGCGTGTGTGATCCAACTATTCTAATTCATAGATATGTCTCTATATGTATTGATAATTTATGATGATACATTTTAAGGAGACCTATAAGGATGGGATTTCTAACTCTAGTGGGATAATTATTTCTATGACATATACTAGTAAATAAAGAGTGTCTCCTGTTAGTGTGTGAATACTAGTGCAGTAATCACATAGTACATACACATGATAATTATGCAAATCATTACCAAATTTGGTAATTATTTTTTTGAGTATACTATTTATTATCTTGTTTGTTTCTTCTACTTTACCATTTCCCTATGGGTAGTACAGAGTAGAGAATGTGTGTTGGATTTTATATTTAGAAAAAAAAATATTCATTATTTTATTCTTGAAAGAAGTTACATTATATGTGATGATGGTCACTGGGAGGCTAAAGCAAGAAATAATATTGGTCATGAAAAAATGACATATATCTTCTCACTTTTTAGATTGTATTAGAATAGACTTCACCTAATTATAAAGTATTTTATAGTTATGATAATGAATTTGTGACCTCCCATAGGCTCTAGATTTATCTTATTGATTAGATTAAAACCCAATATCATGAATGCCCATGGGGATACTATGGTTTTTAGTTATTTATAAGGGACATGGTGTAAGTTATAATGGAATTGACATTTATTGCATAACTTTGAATATTCCTAGCATTCTTGTTCCATGGTTGGATAATAGTAACCTTGTTTGAGTAATTTGTGTGACATCACTTTATTTTTAAAATGACCACTACATTCACTATCAAGAACCTATTTCATTTCCAAATTAGCTTCCTCAACTATCAAACATTAGAGTAAGTGTCCCTCAAAAAACATTTATAATAAGTCCCCACCAATAATGACATATTAGAGTGAGTTTTGTTGTGTTTTTTTATTTTTCATTTCTTGTGATAGTATCTGGTGTAATAGATTTATTTTACAAAATTTATATATCATAGAACAATTCATATACTAATATGTTGTGTATGGTAACTAGAACCATTAGAGCTACAAGTGTGCATGGGACACTGATAAAGATTGTAATCATTTTATAGTGAATATATCATGGTCTTCATTTATGTTAATGGGGATCAATGATGTTGCACTAGTCATTACATCGACATGATGATTATATTTACATGGAATGTTTTAAATAAACAAGTTTTCATATTGATCCTATAGACATGAAAACATATTGTTTTATGGAATAATGCATTATTATTTGGTTTAGTTGACATCAATGACTTGATTAACAATTAATTTTGAATCCCTATAAAATTTAATTGATTTGATCTGGAGAGCCTAAGTTACTTGAAGGCATAACATAAGAGCTTTGTATTATGTGATGTTGTTGGTATATGAAAAAATAAGTTGGTAAGCATGGTGTACCATGTGCCCAAGTGGTTCAGTGTAAACAATTTTGGCCCCAACACTAGATGCACATCTGGAACCATTAAATAAAATTATCCACATATCATAATTTGTATTATATGCTATGAAGTCATCCTAAAATCATCGTTGATATGATTTGTGTCTAATAATGAGGATGATACCAATTGATATTTAATCATTTGGGTTTTTACTAATTTTCTTAAGATGATTTCAAGGTTAAATTTTATGAGTAACATAACCCATTTTCCAATATGGACTGAGAGATACAATTTTGACATGAGAAATTTTAAAGGATCAAAGTTTGTAATGACTTATGTCTCATTATTAATCATAGAGTGCTAGAGCTTCTGAGTCAAAATACAAGTGCCAAACAAAGTTTTTATAATGTTGGATAATTTTATTCATAAAAAATAAGTGTATGACTAATGTAGTAAATGAATTTCTCTTTATGTTGATCACCATGTTGTACCAAAAGGGCATCAAGTATATGATCTACCACTAAAAGGTAAAGGAAAATTGGATTGTCAGGTGTTACTGGTACTGATAAAGGTGGGTTTATCAAGTACTATTTATGTGTGTCAAATATTTCTTGACATTTAATGTCCCATTCAAATTGTATATCCTTTTTCAGTAATCTTAGTGAATGATTGAGGCTTATCTGCAAGTTGTTCTACAAAGTGGTGTATTAAATGAATCTTACCTTGTAGGGAATGAAGTTTATTTAAATTGGTAGGAGGAGGAATGTATATTATTTTTTTGAATTTCTTGGGGTTGAGTTGTATATTATATTTTATTTGTCTCTCAAAAAATTGTCATAAATATATTACATGGTGTTGTATTTCTTTTGATTTTACAAGTAAATCATCAACATAATATTCAACCATTTTATGAATGATATCATGAAAGATATGTGTCATTGTTCATTGGTATGTTTATCCTATATTTTTAAATCCTAAATGCATGAATATATATCATAAATTTCCCCATGGTGTGGTAAAATAAGTTTTTTCTTGATCTTATTCAACGATCTTAATTTGATTGTAATTAATGAAGCCATCCATAAAAGAGAGAATTTCATAGCTTTTTATAGATTCAAAACTCATATCAATGTTGGGTATATAAAATCATATTTAGGATATGCTTTGTTTAAGCCTCTAGAATCACAAAAATATTAGATTTTGTTGTTAGGTTTTATAATAGGGATAATATTTTCAACCCATTAGGGATGAATAATTGGTCAAATGAAACTGACATCTAAGAGTCATTGGATATCATCTTTGAGTAAAAGATCAACTTTGGGGTATATTTTATGATTTATATATTTAACTAGATTGGGATTGGGATATACTATAATCCAATATATTGTGTAGACATCTAAATTTCATTTAGTATCAAAATGCACCTAATATATTTAATAATTTTGATTAAATTAATAAATAGCATTTCCTCCCAAAATCAAATAATTAAATAATTCAACATATTGAATAAGTCAATTATGCACCATTAAATCCTTATTTTAAATAATGAAATCTAGATTTTTCACCTATTCAAACCTCTCTCACCTTTTTCTCCCTCATCTCAAGCAAATCCATAAAGTTATCCACCTCTTATGACTCCTCCTATGAGTTGTCAAGCAAATTAACTAAGTCTTGTTGAGTTGGATAACTAAGCCCAATCTTTTCTCAACTAGGTTTAAAATGTCTCCATCCTCATGGATGATGATTCATCCTCCACCATTGATCATTTGGAGCATTGAGAAATTCTAGATGTTCCTCCACTATTGGATCCTTCTCTGAGCATCTATAAATAAGCATACAAATATCCATTTTCAAGCAACAAAATCTCAATAATAACTTTTGAAATAACAAGATCTAAATCTCTTACACACAAGTGAATCAAATTCTTCTTTTTGCACCAAAATTATACCCATTCTCTCTTTGCATTGAAGGAGTGAGCACCACATACTTGAAAGAGAAAATTGGATATACATCACAATGGATAAATCTTGTATTCAAAGTGTGAAGTTTTTATTATTATTTTATTTATTTGTTACTTTAACATAGTTGAATTTTAACTTAGATTAGGATTAGATTAATTTATTTTCATATCTATATTTTTTTCATACATTTGTAGCATTCCCAATGAGATGTTTCCCATGTCTTTTTAATCTTCTTAGCTAAATCTTTTGCACTTAGATAACTTTTTTTTTTAATTTTTGTTGTTTATGCTTGTATTTTACATTCAATATTGATTATTTTAGTGTTGGTATGGATTACAGTTGTCATTGGATTTCTATTTGACTGTGTACATTTGTCTACATAATAATGAATTCAAAGGCTTTAGTAGTGAAATTATGGGACTTAATAGTTAAATTGTTCTTTTTTACTACGTTTTCTATTGTCTTTTTAGGTTATAATTTTTTTTCATTTAGAAAAATCATTTTTTCAAAAAATATAAAAATCATTCTACTTCATAATGAAATCATTATACCTCATAGTGAAATAACTATTTTTAACAACAAAATCATTAATGTCTACAACAAAAATCATTTCTATGTGTAGTGATTTAGCCCTTTCCTACAACACATTCATTTTTGTCAGTAGAGAATTTATGGTTTATTGAAGCTAAACTATTTATCTATGAAATGAAATAATTTTATAGGCACAGGTTTTTCTATTTTCTATTTTTTGTTCTTTGTGTTTTTCTTGCATTATCTTATTTCAGCTTCATTTTTCTAACTTGATTGTGTAACAATGTTTTTTTAATAGAGACTAGTTTCTTTCTTATTTTTCATCATTTTTCACTTGTTCATTGTATGTTATCTTATTTATATCCAAATAAAATATTTTAATACCTTATTTTTAGGATTTTTTCTAAAGAGGATTAGTAAAATAATCAATAAAAAATCTAATTTTTCTTATTGCTAATGTTTTATACTTTTATTTTTCACAATTATTAGTAATTACATCACTTTTATTTAATTATTTTGTTTATGGTTTTGAAACTCACATATGATCTTTCCTTGGAATTAAATTGGTAATGATACCTATAAATCATAAATATTTTCACAATTATCTATGTTACCCATGTGATATCCATGTATTGTCTTTCCTTGATGTTACATTAGTGACAAAACATAGAAATTAGAAACGAGTATCTACTTTTATTTTTATTTTCTTAGGGGATATATTAAACATAGATTTCACTACCTAATATTAGGATAAACTCCATTTACTAGTAGGGTATATAAATCAAGACTCACTTATTTTAATTATCTAAGCAGTTGTGTGTTTTAAGCACACCATGATGTGCAAGGATTTCATGATCTAATACCCATGGTTTTAGTAACTAAATCAAAATCCTATATTGTCAATTTTCAATACACCAAGACCTCTATTAATATGTCAAATGCTTTGGGACAAGACCTAATAGTGTTTCTCCTCTCAAATAATTTCTTCACTAATTTTCCCCTAGATAATCTTGTATAAACCTTTAGCCTAAAATAACCTTATTCTTCATTCAAATTTAATCCATAAATTAATCATTAATACCAATAAGTAACTTTACACACACCCTTGAAATTGGAATCAATGGGCCATGGGAATGATAGGATCTTCCATGGTAAATGCCTTGAAATATTAGGCCACAACTAAGAGCACTAATGAGTGAGTGAAAATATAAATCCAAAATTTTATTCATGATATTTCATCTTAGTTTTCACCCTTTATGTGCATTTGCATGTTTATTTAGAGTTTTGATTACCACGTGTTGAAAATCCTTATTTAAAAACTAGTTATTTTAAAATCACATCCTTAAAATAATTTGTTTAAAAATTTAAGTTTTTCAATCAAATATTTGGTTGATATTGTTAGTTTATATCATCCTTATTTTAAGTATTTTCCTTTTTATTTCTAAATCATGTCTATTAGACATTGAATGGCCATGTTGAATCCTCCTACTATAAGGTAATAACATTTTGGCATTGACCCCTTTTAGTTTCCTATTCAAGAGGATCATGTAAAAATACATGAAATAACTATACATGAAGAAAAGGAAGGAGGGGCTTATCAAAATAAAGGTAGCTCCAAAGCTACTCAACCTCCACTATCCCTAGATGAATATATCATGTCTAATAAAAATGAAGTGTTGTTTTATGTCTTTGGATTTGGTGCCAAATTCCCATCTAATTTTGATGTGCATAACTTGCAACATCTCATTTCAAGCAAAAACCCTTCTTCTTTAAATGTTAATCAACAAAACCCACAAGGTTCTTTAGAGGGAATTTATTGAGGTCTACATACCCCCATTTATGAAAAATGGGGATCCTCATGTTAAATTTGTGCAAATTTGTACTTTAAAGTTGAAATTCAATTAATTAAATTATTATTAACATGTTTTTACACTATTTGTATTAGGAGCTCATCTATGACATGTCTTGGTTAATCTATCTATTAATAGTTCTACTTCATCTTTTCCTAATATTGCTAACCTTTGATCTTCATGTTTCAAGTTGAAGGTTTAATGGAACCTTCATTTAATAAACCATACTTGGATTTTTATAGTTCAATCTTGACTTAGGTTTTTACTAACCTTTAGTCTATGGAAATATAATTTAAATATATGTTCAAGCTTCCTAAAAAAAATATTTAGAAACCCTAACTCAGACCATTTTATTTAAATTTAAAATTTGGTTGGAGAAAAATTGGTGGGAACACTTTAAAAATGTTGTGGACTCAAGCATAGTTTTTATACCATAGCCTAGTCATGCTTTTCAACACAACCAAACTATAGAATAAAAATTATATGCTTGGTCCCTTTTATATTTCCCCCTTTGTTCACTTTTATTTGTGCATGCTCTAACTTTAATGTTTACTGGATCCGTTTATTATGTTTTTAGGTTGATCCAACCTTTGTTATTTCCATGGTCTCTCTTATTATCAACTTAAACTAATGTCTTAGTCGTAAATCCCCATTCATGTCTATTAACATAAATGGGACATTAGTCTTAGGATTTTAACCTAAGTATTATATGACCCTAATCCCTAATTTAAACCATGTTCTTATTTTTAGGATTAATGGCCTACAACTACTCATAAAAATTTCATCAAATGGAGTAAGGTAGACACAATGAATTGAACACTTTGATCCATTGAGCCAATCTCACTCAATCACATGGATCACAATAAATGATCCATGACTTCTCATATAAAATTGATCCAACTAAGTGAACACAACATTGAAATTTTAAAGACCAATCACAACTATCTACTCAAATAATGATTGATGGATCATTTTTACTCATGAGAGAAGATCAGATGACATGTGATGAATCAAAGTTCTTGTAGGATGTACTATTCATGGGACTTAAATTTGATATTATTGCACCCATCAATTGATTTTTGTGAGGCTATAATTGATGTCCATAAGGCCATCAAATTCTATTCCCTGTGATTAATTATGAGACCTTAAAACTGACATTATCGTGCCTGCCAATTGATGTCCATGAGGCAACCATTGACGTCTCTAAAGCTATCAAGTTTTATCCCTTATGAATAATTATATGAGATTAAATTTGACATTCTCATGACCATCAATTGACATCCATGAGGTCATCATTGATGTCCATGAGACCATCAAATTTAAGCTCAGGAACCAATCTCATTTTGATAACTAAACATGTTTATATTCACGTTGTAGGATCAATAAAGACCCATTTGAATAATAAACATGTTTGGAGTTTTTAGAATTCAAAGATAAAATTGGCCTTTCATTTAATCTTTATCCCATCATAAACCAAGTTCAAATTTTCATGGGATCGGTTATAAACACCATGAAGCTAGCTCAACTTTTATCCTAAACTATGGTCATGTTTCTAAACATTTGACTAAAATTTGGCCTAAAATACCATGCTTGGTCCCCATGTGTCCCATAATATTTTTGGGTTTATTTCATTGACTTAACTTAAAAAATGCAAGGTCCCATTATTGAAATATTTTCTTAGAAATTTTTACTCCAAAGTTTTATCATATTTATGAATATGATAAAATCTTAGGGTAAAAAACATTATACTTAGTCCTTTATAATTAATGGCCCCCATTTTATCACGATCTAGACTTATATTAAATACTTTAGCCTATGGTTTATATCATGTTTACTAACATGAAATAAACCATAGCATAAAGTCTTTAACCTAAGTTTTTATATGTCCCTATGCTAACTTAAATATCTTGCACCTTTGAAGGATCAATGGTTCACATGAGATCAAAGGAAGATGATCAAATAGATTGAGATCTTAATGGACTATTCAATGGAACCTCTAAGGACCTATAATACTGCCACATGTTAAATTTAGACCAACTGATATAGCTAATAAGGTGTAGAGCTCGAGAAGCCCCATGGGACTGCGAAGTGACATAACCATGGGGCCTAGTCCAAATAATGACCAATGACATGTAACTCATATGATTGAGAAAAATGGATCACATTTATATGTGTAACATAATCTAATGGAGAGAGACCAAGTAGGATTTTCAAATGGTAATGGCCAATTTTTGAACAATAATGAATAAAGTGCCAACTAGATGCCACATAAATAGAAAATGGTAAAACCAAATATTTTATTGGCATAAAAAAGTAAAGGTATAAAGGCATAAGTCTAAATAAAATCCAAGGCACCAAATTAACTTAAGTTCAAAACTATTTCCATTAAATCTTAAAAAATACTTGCAAAGAATCCCTAACTTAACTCCAAATTGGCCATTATCGAACTAGAGAGAGCTCAATTGTCATCTAAACAAATTCAGATTAATCTAGAAGAAATTTGTAGACCATTAGTGAGCATATTTCAAATCTCATAGTCATGGAAGAATGGAAGCAACATAGAGAGGACATAGATCTATACTTAAACACAAATTTAGAAGGAAGTGTCTAGGATAGTATTTGATGCAGTGGCATTGAATCTTAGAGACAAAAAATTGGTCTAAGATATTATATAAAATTGAAGAATTGCATCTGATAATGATATAGGATGATAATATTTTTATCCTTCAAGACAAGCTATTATGACTCTTGTTACAGTATAGATGGTGAGCCTTCACCATACAATAGTAAAACTAGAGGTAATTCACTATATAGATGTCTTCCTCTCTAGTTTTAAAGAATGTAAACTTAAAAAAGGTATGATGATCAATGAACATACTCCTAAATGACTTACCTATATGTCTCCCATTACTTTCAAGTGATACTACACAAGACTTGACTAGATATACCCACAATTAATTAATGGGCTAATAAAAATGATCTCAACTCCATCCTGATCCCATGGTTATATTCTAGAATTAATGTGACTTGTGACCTTAGTGGAAACAATCCCATCAGCCTATTCCAACTTAGAATTAAGATGATAATTACCTTAATGAATAGGTTGTGTGGAAACCCCAATACCACTTATGTTGATATGATTTATGTACCCATCATATAATTTATGATTGAAAAGGAGCTCAACCCTCCCATTGGTGAAGTTATCAACTCATGTATATGTAGGTAGATCTCAACAGTTAGGAAAGGGTCTAGGAAAAACTTCTTAATGATGTATAATCTCCTGGATGCCCTACTTGCCATAATTGAGATCCCTAATTTTAAGGGGTAGTCACCTAAAAATACATAGATAGCGTCCCAGTTTTATTCAAAATTACATATCTTCAATTATAAGGACCATATCCAATTTCTCTGTGATTGCATCTATCCTACCTTGAATGAGGCTATAATAGGATTCCCAATAATAAGAGTCAACCAATTAACAAATAAGTCTATTTATTCCATTAGGGAAATTTGGTTTTACTTAGAGTACACAATTAGTAGGGTTAAGGAAACTCATTAAACTCTACTTAAGTTTTTAGTTCATGTTCCAAAAAAATTGGTTGATCAAGATGTTGCATTTCAAATATGGAATGGTATAGATGGGTTTTATAGAGGCAAAAGGCTAGGATTTCTACATCCTCCACCCTTGGTATTAGAATAACTATCTTCTAGCATTGGAAAAACATTGAATATGTTGCTATACATATAGCCTATTTCAAGTTATAACATGGTGAATTAATAGAGTGGGACTCCAATGATAGAGTTGGGAAAATTTGAAGGCCAAACAAATATGTTTGAACTATGAACATTGGCCAGGAATCTATGAGTCAATGTACACCAAGACTACATCCTTTACAATGGTATTGGAAAGGTTAAAGAAATGTGGCATCAATTTAGAATCCAAATTGATGAGACAATAGAAAGGAAGTGATGACATTTGGCAACTTGGTCCAAGACAATACCACTTATTAGAAGGTCAATCTTCTCGACCTCCTCCTATGTAACCAAAATCACATGTGGAAGTTTTAAAACTTGAGGTAAAAGATGATTAGAGGCCTAAATAAAGGATACCTATGGTGGGGACATCATCTTTAACCCAACCTAATGAACCAAGATCTCCAATTGAGTACATTGATATGGTGGCATTGGACCCAGGTGAGATAGTGGAAGATGCATTATAGATGTTATCCACTACTTATCAATCTGATGAAGAGAAAATTTATATAGAGGAACACTAACCAAAAACTAAAGAGGTGGGGACATAAAAAGGGAAGGAATTATCTTTGAGTCTAGTTTTAGTTGCTCTCCCATAAAAGAGAAACTCTGAACTTGCATTGGTTCTAGTAGGAACAAAAATACACAAACTAGCTTTCACTCACCATTTGAGTGAGTTCAATGTATTTAGTGAATAAAATGTGATATAAGGACCAACCATCCCTTAATGGTTCATCTATGGTAAGTTGTAAAATATTCTTACTCTACAACACTCTTGGGCCTTAACCAAGTCAGTGAATCTAACTATCCATGATGAGCTCAAACCATGGATTATTTCCTTATAGGAGGAAAAAAAATATGGCTTCCCTTGGATAGTCAAGTGGAACCTAGATAGAGACTCTATATCCTCCTCAAATAACTCAATCATTAGTTTGAGTCCAATTCAATCTAGAAACTATAGGTTTGGAGAGGGTGACTAAAAAGAAAACCATGGTTGCTGGTGAAGAATTCATCTTTCAAAAGGTGGAACCATTTGTTGGTTTAACTATAGTAGGAGGTCAAAATATAGGGGAAGACACCATATTTGAAGAACATATACTTAGATTATCCCAATATCAATCATCCCAATTTGAAACTAGCAATAAGGTCATGAAACAACAAATAGAGAATTTGAAGAAGCAAAAAGAAAATATCCAAGATACTTTATTTATCCAAGATACTATGGTAGAGATGTTTGAGGCATACTTTTATGACATGTTTAATTATCTGAAGATAAAAAAACAAGTCAAGGTGTATTTGGTCAATAAGATTTAGTAGCCAAGGGTTTAATTACTCAACAGTAGAGTTGAAAAGATAAGATGAAGGATTTAATTGGCATCTTAACAGAGGATAAAATCCTAGGTTTCAAGACCATCATCCTATCCCATCTCAACATATTCATGGGACTAATTTTAGATCGAATTCAAGGATTGAGAATGTGGTCTAAGATCTTGGAAAGATTCCTCAAGGATGATAAGGAGTTATTAGATAGGATAGAGTGATTCTTTAAGACCATGATTTCCAAACCTACAACACTTAACTCCATGGGAATCATTATAGATGATGAATTCAAGCATAAGACCACTTTGGTCATGGAAAAGGTAAATTTAAATAGCCAAGGTAGGTCTGTGAATGACAATAACATGATCATGGATATGATCCTAATAATAAAATACAATATAGCTAAGGTAAAGATCATTAAAGAGGGTTTGGAGAGAAATAATAGGGACCTTGAAGACTTATCTGAGGAAAAGTGTTAACTCTTCCTTGAACCTATAGTTAATTTAAGACTCATTGATGATTAACATCAAAAGGAATTAATGTTACATTATCAAAACCAAAGAACTTCATCAGCACAAGATCCACCAGTTAGTTAGGAATATTCTCTTTTATTAAAGCATTGCAAATTTTGAAAATGGGATATTATTTTGTAAAGGCATGTACATTTTGTTAGCACATTTACCTTTAGGTTAGTTCATTTTGGAAAGCATAGTGTATTCTAGAAACTTTATAGAAAGGACAACTATACTTTACATTTATACACTTGTAAGGTAATGCAACCAATCGACATACTTCCTTATTTATATAAAATGACTATTGTATGAGGGATTTTTGAGCCAAAACTTGTATACTTTTGAGCTATTAATACAATCAAGGAATTCTAAAAATATTTTCTAAATTTGTTTATATCTTTGGCTATATGGTTTTTCTCTCAATTTTTTGTTTTGAATCTTAGATTTTAATAGTTCTTTTGAATTTTTAGTGCATACCTTTTGAATGAAAAATTGTTAACTTGTGCATATGCTAAGTTAATTGAAGGTTCCTTAGTTTGCTTCATTTTATTTGATCTAAATTTGTAGATGTGCATCAGATATTTACTCAAAGGAGTAAATATTTAAAGTAAACATGGTTCTTATTTACATTATGTCTTATCTTAGAATTTTTATTGATATATGTTGTGATCTGAGCTTAAGCTATTTTACGTCATATATTGGTTTTAAGTGCATGCCTGGGAAACACTTAAATTTTGTCATGATGTCTAAGATGAAAATCAACAACATTTTTCTTCTCCACCCTACCCTACCTTTTTACTTATTTTTTAACCACATGACTTTAGTTTAAATATCATTGTAAATATTCATATAGATTAATCCTTAGATTATAATTTTATCGCAACTTACTGATACTAGCATATATTACTTTACTTTGAAAAGATAGTGCCAAGGTGGCTCCCAACCACCAAACTTTATAAATATTATGGAATAGTTTACTTACTCTGCCACAATTTCATCAAAGGTAACAAGATTACCACAACCTGCTACTCATGCTATAAATTTTTTGAATTCTAAAAGGATAAGTGTTATTTAAACACTAAGAAAACCTATGATACACTTAGAGGCATCAATAGGTGGAGCTCCACTTGCACTAGAATGAGGACCCAAATCTTTGTAGATTTGTAATATCTTTGTTGGTTTCTAAGAATTATGATCAAAGATCACTCTATTCTTCACATATGTGTGTTCTTTTTAGCATAATTCTCTAATGTTTGGTGATCTTCATAGTTTTAAACTAGTCTTTGTGGTCATTTAGATAAATATTGATATTATTTGAGGACATATGTTAGATTATGGTGAAGATAGCTTTAGAATTTGAATCCAACAAATTTGAGGTTAGTAATAGCTATTTTTATCAAATATTCATAGATCCTTTACTCAATTGAGTTCATATGATCTTAAAACATGTAAAGGTTAATCTTAATTACATGTTAGGGTATATCTTTAAGACAATTTAGTTAAATAGTATAGTCCTTCATTGTTATTTATATGAATATTTTTAAAATTTTCCTAATGTGCAAATATAATCATTGTGCTTTGTGAATATTGATTTGACACATTGTATTTCAAAAATGGATTTTAAAATTCTCAATCTAGAACTACCACAAATCAGAACAAGATCTCACTTAGAGACTAGGGAACCTATACTCAAATTGAAAATCCATGGAAGTGATAACTGAGAGAAAGGTAATGATATGATTCAATCCATAATACATGGAGGAGCTAAAGGCTCAAGAGTGAATAGTATAAAATTGGTCATAAGAACATAATTATTCATTAGCACATTGGTTACATATAAATGCTTTGGCATGCCTTAATTAAACACATAATACAAATGTGGGATTAAATATAATACCACTGATAAGATTTTGATCTTTGGATAGGCTGACTTTGGATTTGAACCAATTCCAAATCAAATTTAAAGAGCCCTCAATATAGATGTTGATCTAGATGCTAAGTGTCCTCTAATTTAGACAATAAATAAAACTCTTTTACAAAATATAATATGTATAGATTTTATGTAATTAATATACATAGGAAATACCTAGAAGCTAATATATATAGTCAAAGTCAATCCACAATATTAATCTACACTCCACACTGAATCGATGTTAATCACCACAAATACGATCTGTGGCCAAGACGATGTAAATAAAAATATAAACTATGTAATTCTTTCAAACTCTAGATTTGATTTATGTATTCTATAAACCCATAACCTCTAAGATCAAATACCTTGTATGAACAAACAAATAAAAATTCTATGGAATCTAAATCTAAATATAGTCATAAAGTACCTGCATAAGTGCATACAAATTAATAATGAATAGATCTAAAACAAACACACTGGGCTAAACAAGCATCTAATTTGAATAATGAACACAATGAACATAATGGAGGAAATAATATGGAAAGAATGAATAAAATGGAAATATAAAGATGATCCACATGAATGATGCCTTCCAAATGGGTTCACATGAAGTCCGTTCTACTACATTTATGATAGATTACAAGGGTAAATTAACCAATAATGGATTTTTCATGAGGTCCACTCTACATATCCATTTCTTACACAGAAAAATGGTTTTTTATAAGGTTCACTCTGCTTGCCTATTGCCTTTACCTAACTTGATAAATAAAACATGGGTGGAGTGAAACTTAGATAGGCCTATCTTGAGAACCCATTTTGATACCACTGATAGGATTCAATCCACAATGCATGGAGGAGATCAAGGTTCAAGAGTGTAGAGCACAAAATTGGTCATAACAATATAATTATTAATTATCACATTAGTTACATATAAAATATTTGAGAAGCCTAAATTCAACACATAATACAAATGCAGGACTAAACTATAGCCATGTGAGTAATAACTCACTTAATTTTTCTTATAGGTAAGCACATGATTTCAAAGTCTTTTCTAGCTTCAAAACTTCAAGGTGATCACATATTAAACCCCAATCAAGCTATGGCTTGGTTGGTTGGTTCTCCTATCAATGTGTCAAGTGTGGTACATGACCTTCCCTTTAACCCTAAGAAAATTTTGCCAACATTTAGTCCTAATAGTATTGTAACTTCAAATGAACATATTAAGTCATTCAAATATACATTAAGATTACCAAATGTATTCCATGAGGATGTAGTGTGTAGACTATTTCCTTTTAATTTTAAAGATGTTGCATATGAATGGTTTTTAAATTTACTTTGGAATTACATTAATAGTTAGAACCACTTTAATAATGTTTTTATTGACTAATTTAGAAACATTATTAGTCCTTATGTCTTATACCAAAAATTCACCACATTTAAGTGGGATGAAAATGAACCTATAAAAGCATTTAAGGATAGGTTCTAAAAGATATATATCAAGACCATATATCCCTATAAGCTTGATGATGCTTTATCTCTAAAAATATATAAGGAGGCTTTGGATCCCATTACCTCTATTTTATTAAAGAAGCTTGTTGGACCTAGGAATACTCTAGCCTTATCCTATTTTGAAGTAGTAATCATCAATGATAAGATGCAACCCCAAGGTCAATTAGCTTACTTTATACCTAATGTCAACCCACACATGCCCACCTTGAATATATTTCCTAATAACAATCAGAATATGCCAGCTTTGAATCAAATCCCAACTTTGAACCAAATATCCTTGATTCATGCTTCTCCTAATAATAACTTAGGATTTTTTAACCATAATATAGCTAGATTTAATCCAAAGGATCAAAATTATTTGGTACAAACCAATGGTGATAATAATAATCAAGTTAATAATGTTGAAACTCCCAAGAGTGAGAATGACTCTATCTTAAAAATGGTCCAAAAGATTAGCACTGATTTCCTTCAGTTTCAAAAGAAAGTTAGCCATATATAAGAAAGCTCAGGTAGGAGCTTCTCACTTCAAATATTTAACAAACCCAACAATAGATTCCAAAATGACAATTTTCATAATAATAAGAATAATGAATCATCTAATGATAAAAAGATCATAGACATTAATCTTATTGATGTTGCATTAACTGATTACTATAGAGTTGATTGTACTACTAATTAAGGTGAAATGGATTACATTGAATTTTGTAAAGATTTTGAATCCTTTCAAAAAGAGTTAGTTAGATTTGAAGTAGTTCCTAACAAATATAATGGTGTAGGAACATCAGGATCTAAATATGCTAACTAAGTCTTCATGGTGGACATGTTTTACTTCCCTCTTCAAGAAGACAATGAACTTGATGATATTATTGAAGAAGTCCATGGTTTTTAGCAGTTCCTAAATAGAACTTAACCTCTAAGGAATAGAGATTATAAGTAGTGCCTGAGTAATTCAACATCTCCAAATAACTTTGGGACTCCTCTAGATACTGCCTTAGATAATAACCTAGAGCATCCAAAGGGAGTACTTCTAAACATAGTACTAATGCATTTAATTCTTCCAAGAAAATTAGCTATAATATTATGTAGGACATGAAGAAAACAAAGGATAACATCACATTACATGAATTGACAAAGATCATTGAACAAATGGACCTATTGATATAATCCTTGTCCAAGAAACCTAGCAAGTCATCCAAGACTGACAATGATAATGTTGCTATATATAAAGCTAAGACAAAATCCCTACCTTTCTTGCTTATTATTAGAATGTTTGGTAAGAATTTACATAACTATTTGTTAGACTCTGGTGTATCCACATACATTATACCAATAAGTATTTGTAAATATCTTGGTTTAACTAGTATTAAATTTGATAAAGTTATTACTTAATTAGATAAGTCTAGGGTCAAATTAATTGGGGAATTATTAAATTTGATAGAGTTATTACTTAGTTAGATAAGTCTAGGGTCAAATTAATTGGATAATTATTAAATGTTCATATCGAAATTACCTCTAAGCCTAGAGTCCAACAATTTATTGACATCTAGATGGTAGATATTCCTAATGCTTATGGGTTACTGCTAACTAGGGAATGGACAAAGGCCCTAAATGGACATATGCCCACTGAATATTCTCATTTGTGGCTACCATGGAAAGGATTATCAAATTAGATCATAGTAGAAAGAGAACCTAAGATGAAGCATATGATCATAGAATACAATGTTGTGAATGAAAAGGTGAACATAGTTGACTCTGATATGAGAGTTTTCACTCTTGAAAATGCCAAGGTATGTGATCAAAACCTTATAATATGTTCTTGGATTGTGGAGTCTATATTTTTGTGGGGCTAGATATAATTTTGGGTCTAGAGTAGGAGTTGTCCTAACTAATCATGTTGGTAAGGAATATCATGCTTCCTATAGACTCTAATTTCCATGCACCAATACTCTTGCATAATATAAAGCATTGATCTTATGTTTACAATTTTCCATCAAGTAAAAAGTAAAATAAGTATTGTACAAAGTTTAATAACTATTGGTTCATGGTGATTCAGAGATATTAGTTAATTAGGTAAGGAATAAGTACCCTTGCAAATTTTCATATCTCAAGAGATATAAGATCAGAGTTTTGGATTTATTGGAATCTTTTGATGGATTCAACATTGTTTTCATCCCTAGGGAAGAAAAAAATGTTATTAATGGAATTACCTCATATGCAACCAATATTATTCCAAACCATGACTCTTATAACTTTATCATTGAGATGGTTCCACGCCTTTCAGTCTTAGATAATGTAAACCATATGTAGGTATTTAATGATGAACAACAAATCTTGCATTTCATGACCAACTCAGGAGTAGTTGAGGCATATGACATAGATGAGGCCAATGAGAATACCCTTGAAGAAGATGGAAAACTTGAAAACAAATTCATTGAACTGAATGAAAACAAAATTCCAAAAGGTATGATCACATTGTAGAGGTTATTTGACTAAGATAAACTAGCTGAGGACACTAAGATTCTGAAAGCAAGTTAGAAGGATTAAAAGGTAGTTGATCTTATACCTCAAGATCAACCTCATATAGTTAGCATTGGCATAACATGTACAAAAATTGAAAATAAATAATACAAAGACTTGCTAAGAAGTTATAAGGACATAATTACATGGTCTTATGATGACTTGAATATTTTTTATCTAAAAGTCATCACTCATACCATACCCTTGAAGAAAGATTGCAAACCTTTTAGATAGAAGTAGAGGCCTATCAACCCTATTTTATAACCTATGATTTTTAAATAAGTTAAGAATTTTTTGGATGGCAAGATTGTATTTCCCATTAGACACTCTACCTAGGTCACTAATTTGGTACCATCTAGGAAAAAATAATGGTGAGATAAGAATGTGCATTGATTTTATGAATCTAAATAAGTCATCTAAAAAAGACAACTATCATTCTCCTTCTCTAGATCAGGTTATATAAAGCGTTTATATTTCTTCTATGATGTTCTTTCTTGATGAATTTTTAGGGTATAACTAGGTATTGGTGAATCAAGAAGATAGGATAAACATATATTTTAATACCAAGAGGGGCACATTTGCATACAAGAGGATGCCATTCAGACTAATCAATGTAGGAAAAATGTTTGAAAGGGACATGGATCATGCTTTCCAAGGTCTGGTAGGTTAATGCATTATTATATACATGGATGATCTAATTTTTTTTCTAAAAATAGGGAAGACCACATCATGAATTTACAATAGGTACTTGAAAGACTTAGAAGGTATTGGATTTCCTTCAACCCTAATAAAGTATTATATATATTATTGAGGGAAGGTTGTTAGGCCATGTCATTACTAAGGAGATAATCTATATAGATACAGATAGAGAGCTGAAATAATTCTTTGGCAAAATTAATTTTGTAAGGAAGTTTATATTTGGTTTTGTATAAAATTTCAAACCATTAAATGACATGCTAAAAAAAGACGCCAAAATCACTTACAATTGGGAAACCAAGAAGGCCTTTAAGGACATCAAGGAGGTAATTAGTCAAGATGCAGTCCTGATAAGTCCACATTTCTTTAAGGATTTTTACCTTTACTCCTTTGCTTTTGATCATACTATTGCTATAGTCTTAACTTAAAAAACTAATGGAGGTGACCATTCAATTGCTTTCATGAGCACAATTTTAATAATGCTAAGTTAAATTATTTTTTGATTGATAAAAAAGCATGTGCATTAGTAAAAGTAGTACATAAATTTAGGAACTACATTCTTAGGAATAAGGTGCATGTCATTATACCTAACCCTTCTACAAAGCTCATGTTGAGCTAAAATGAACTAGAAGAAAGGAGAGGTAAGTGTATGCATGTCTTAAATGTATATGACATTGAGATGAAGACTAAAACTTTTTTAAGGTGCCAAGGTTTGATTCAAATGATTTATTATGTTAACCCCAAATTAAGTGTCATGAAAGTTGATCAACAAATATTTAAAGACTAATGACTAGTATAATCCTATCATTCATTTGCTAATTAATAGTATTTGTCCTACAGGACTGACCAAGGAGAAAAGAAGAGCCTTAAGACTCAAGTCAACCCACTACCTGATTAAAGATAGAGTGCTATAATGAAATATATTTGAGGGTGTTTACCTAATATGTGTTTAAAAATAATAAGTCAAGATAATAAGCACTTTTCATGAGAAGATGGAAAGTGGGCATCCATCTAGAAGAACCACAACTCACAAAATCTTTAGAGCTTGTTATTATTAGCCCAAAATATTCAAGGATGCACACAGGCATGTAAGGTAATGCCATTCATGCCAAGTATTCAACACAAAGGAGCCCAATGCAACCATGCCTCTACAACCAGTGATGGTTGATAATCCATTCACCTAATGGGGACTAGATTTCATAAGAGAGATCATCCCTAATTCATCAGAAGGTCATAATTATGTTTTGATCATTAATTATTATTACACTAGGTGGACTGAGGTAATGGCCACTAAGTAATGCAAAATTGAAGAAGTCATCACCTTTTAAAAAGAAAACATAAGCACTAGATTTGGAACTCTAGTCTCCATAGTATGTGATAATGGATCTAATTTAACATCCATTGCAATGATATAATGGGCATATGATAACAATATTATTCTCAAGTTCTCATCCAACCATTACCCTCAAGGTAATGGAGTATCTGAATCAACCAATAAGAACTTGATGAAATAAATAAATAAGGCTATTACAGACAAGCCTAGAACATGGTACAAGCTTCTCAAATAAGCCCTTTATGAAGATAGAACAAGGTTTAATTAGTCTTTCAAGGCATCACCCTTATTACAAGTATATGGACAAGAAAACATATTCCCCATAACACTCAAGCTACCAACATATTGGTTCATGCATGAGTATATGGAGGATGTGCATGAGTATATGGAGGATGATCATGAATTCACAAATTAAAGACTACTAGACATTATTCAGATGGAAGATTCTAAAGAAGAGGATTTTTCCAACTTTAGTAGGTACCAAACCATAGTGAAAAGGTGGATTGACAAATGATCAAAGCTAAAGGTGTTTAGTCAAGGAGATTTATTTATTATTTGGGACAAGGCATCTAAGCCTAAGGATAAACATTGAAAGTTCACACCTTTCTGGATAGGTCCCTATCATATTGTTGAGAGACTTGGAAACAACACCTTCAAACTGAAAGACCTATAAGGGGCTGAATTCACTTTGCCCACCAATGGGTAGTACCCCAAGAATTAATTTTCTATTACCCCGTAGGGTATTCATGGAGTAATATATAATAATAGTTATATCTAGAGTAGGTAGGATGGTTTATTTTTGTTTTTGTTCTTTCTTTTTTGTCCCTTGTTTATATATACATTAGTATATATATTTTTATTTCTTTGCTTTCTAATTCTTTGCTTTCTATTCAATGTTACTTATAATAAGTCATTCTAGATAGCACTTAGCTCAAAGTTAATTTTAAATAATTAGGAACTCCATAGTTTAGAAATTTATGTAGGAATCTCATGTATTTATTGATTATTGGTTTGAAATGTAAGATTATGTTATAATTTAAAGAAACTAGTAAGGACTGGTAGATAAGTCAACTATTTTATGAGAATTTAAACATTTTTAATCCAAATTTGGTTTCAAGAATATGTGCACATGTGGGATTTAATCTTGAATTATTAAGGCACAATCATGTTTACACTTAACAAATATCCTTGCCTAGGACAAAGTTGCAACCATATGTGATTGTTTGAGGATAAATTTTTTGACCAAATCCCTAAACCTGGCTAACTTAGTTACCAAAATTTGATAGAAAGCCTAAAATATCTACAAAATACAAAAATTAAGAGCTTATTACAAAATCAAAACCTTTCGAAGAAAAAGTTATTTTCATAATCTCCATCAAGGCTATGGACACCTAGCTGGAAGTGGAGCAAGGCCTTGAGTGGAGCCAAAGGCATGTCTATTATGGCTATGGACATATAGATGGTAGCAGATCAATACCTAAGCCCTCCCTAAGCTAAAGAATGGTTCTTAATGAATATCTAAACATAATATAAGTCAGTGTTAATGATTGAAGATATGAAACTTGGAACTTATCCCCTAGATCCCATGGTAAATAGTAAGTGGAATCAAAGCACACACACAACATGGATAGGTATTGATGTTTGATCCTAATTCTTCAGGTGTAAGTTTTGTTTTAACCATGAATGGATCTTAATAATGGTACTAATCAAATAAAATAAGTAATCTAGTTATTTGTATGAACTAGAATTTATGAATTCTAACATATTGCTATGTTTCTGCTAGAAGTTTCCATTTGTTGAGGTCAACATACTCCTATTTCTAAAAATTAGGGACCCTTGTGTTAAATTTGTGTAAATTTATACTTTAAAGTTAAAATTCACTTGATCAAAGTATTATTAACATGTTTACAAACTGTTTTTATTAGGATCTCATCCACGCCATGTCCTAGTTAATATATCTATTCATAATTATACTTTAGCTTTGCCTAATGTTACTAACCTTTGATCTTCATGTTTTAATTTACAAGTTTAATGGAACCCTCATTGAATAGACCATGACTATATTTTTACAATTCAATCCCAACATAGTGTTTACTAGCCTTTAGTCTATGGAAATCCAATTTAAATCTATGTTCAAGCTTCCTAAAATCCTTGTTTAGAAACCCTAGTTTAGACCCTTTCATTTAAATTCAAATTTACCTAGAGCAAAATTGGTGAGAACACTTTAAAAATGTTATGGACTCAATTTTAATTTTTAAACCATAGATTAGTCATATTTTTTAACAAGACAAAACCATAGTATACAAATTATATGCTTCATCCCCTTTATATTTTCCCCTTTTTCCTCTTTTATTTTTGCATGGTCTAACTTTAATATTTGCAGGGTCCTTTTATTACATTCTTATCTTGGTCTAGCCTTTGTTATTTCCAATGTCTCTCTTTTTATGAACTTAGACTTTTGTCTTAGTCTTAAGGTGCCATTCATGTCTTAGTAATTTAACCTAACTTTTATATGCACCCAAACCATAACTTAAATAGTCTACTTATTTTTAGGATCAACAACCCATGACTTATTATACAAATTTAATCAAATAGAGTGAGGTAGACCTGATAAATTAAAGACATTGATCTATTGATCCAATCTCACTTGATCACATGGATTAAAATCAATGATGTATGGTGTCTCACATAAAATTGATCCAACAAAGTGAACACAATGTTAAATTTCCAAACATCAATCACAACTATCTACTTGGATCATGATCAATGGATATCATTTACTTGAGACAGATTATCAGATGGTGCATGTTGAATCTAAGTTATTATGGGACCAAATATTCATGAGACTTAAATTTTATGTTCTCATGCCTATCAATTGATGTCCATGAGGCCATCAAATTTTAGTCCCTATGATTAATTATGACAGCTTAAAATTGACATTCACGTGCCTACCAAGGTGTAGATATTGAGAAGCCTCATGGGACTACTAGGTGGCATAACCAAAGGGCCTAATCCAAATAATGACCAATGGCATGCAACTCATAGGATCTAGATCAACAAATCACATTTCTCTATGTAAGATAATCCAATAAAGTGAGAACAAACAAGATTTTCAAAGGAAAATGGTTAGTTTTTCAAAAATAATGAATAAAATTCTGCAAAAGTGCCAACTAGATTCCACCTAAGCAAAAAATGACAAAAGCAAAGAATTTGTGGGCAAGAAAAGTCAAAGGTATAAAGTCAAAAGTCCAAATCAAATGCAAGGAACCAAATTCACTTAAGTCAGAAAACCATCACCATTAAATCCCTAAAAAGACATGTAGAGAAGCCCTAGCATCTATAAAGCCCTAATTTGATCCCAAATTGGCCATTATTGAACTAAAGAGAGCTCAATTATCATATAAGTAGGTGAAAATAAATCTAGAAGAAATTTGTAGACCATTAGTGAGAATTTTTTGAAGCTCATAATCATGGTAGAACAATAGAAACATAGAGAGTGCAAATTTTCAAGGAAGGGTCTTTGAGGACATAATATTTAATGCATTGGGGTTGAACACTAGAGACAATAATTGGTTTAATATTTTTTGGACAATTGAAGAATTATAGCCCATAACAAGAGAGGACAAGAAGATTGCATCCTTGAAGAAAAGATATTATGAGCTAGTTGTAGTACAGATGGTAAGCATTCACCATGTAGAAAAAAAACTAGAGGTACTTCACTATATATATATATATATATATATATATATATGTATATATATATATATATGTATATATATATATGTATATATATATATATATATATATATGTATATATATATATATGTATATATATATGCATATGTATATATATGCATATATATACATGTATATATATATATATACATATATATATATACATATATATATATACATATACATATATATATATACATATATATATATATATATACATGTATATATATACATGTATATATATATACATATATATATTTACATATATATATACATGTATATATATACGTATATATATATACATATATATATATGTGTGTGTGTATATATATATATATGTGTATATATATATATGTATATATATATACATATATGTAGATATATATATATACATATATATATATATATATGTATGTATATATATATATATATATGTATGTGTGTGTGTGTGTATATATATATATATATATGTATGTATATATATATATATGTATATGTATATATATATATATATATGTATATGTATATATATATATATGTCATCCTCCCTATTTAAAAGGAATGTAAACTTAAAAAAGGTATGTCGATCAATGAACATACTCATAAATGCCTTGCCTATGTGCCTCCCATTGATTTGGAGAGCTATTATAAGTTAACCAAGCCCTGAGTAGATATACCCACACTTAATGAATAGGTTAATAAAAATGATTTCAAAGCCATCCCAGTCCCATGGATATATTATGGAAACTATGTGATTTGTAACCTTAGTGGAAACATTACCATCAACCAATTCTAACTTGGAATTAGGATGATAATTACCTTGATGAATAGGTTGTGTGGAAACCCCACTACCACTTATGTTGATAGCATTTGGGTACCCCTAGTATACTTTATGATTGAAAAGGAGATCACCCCTCCCATTGGTCAAGTTATTAGCTCATGTCTATGTAGGTAGTGTGAACTAAGAATTTTATGATGAAGGGGAGATTAGTATTGTGTTAGTGGATAAATCAAATCAAAAGAACACTAAACTTACACTTCATGCCTAATTACTAGGGTCAACTTAATAAAAAATTAAATGAAAAGCAAAAATAAAAATTAAGGAAAAACAAGAATCCTTCACCTTCCTTGGATGATCCAAACGCTTTTTTTAGTGACTTAGTTTGTGCTCAGGAAGTCTGGATCAATGGAGGGTTGGATACCTCCATCTCTCCTTAGCACCTTAGATGGATTTGGATTAGCTTTGGAAAATATTTTGGCATCATAATACTAATTTTTTTAAGGCTTGGGAATAAATTTTGCATTATAACTTTGCACAAATCAAGATTAAAATTCATGTGTCAAGGCCTCCTATTTATAGATTTTACAAATAGCTAGAATCAACCTGAACCATCTATCTTAAGATTGAGATGTGTGGCTAAGGATTAATCCAATTTTGAACTTAAAATTCTTAAATAGGCTTATCAATATTTTGGATAGAGGGGCATTAACTAGGCATGGGAGAGATTTGATGAGGCATGGGGTGGCTTTTTGAAGATATTTGTGGCATTTATGGCCTAGGGATGTCTTCTCAAGGAATGAGGTCACCTGATGATCTAGATATTCAATAATCATTCCTAAAAAAATATTAAACAAGTTTCCATTGAATTCTTAATTAGGATTTAATTTTATTTAATTAGCTCTTTAACATGATGAAGCACTTTGTGTACAAATTACTCAAATTAATCAGAATGCCTTGTTATTAGTCTAAAATTTGACTGGATTAGAATTGGAAGTTGATGTTAGATGTGTTGGATCCATTATCCCATTTAGGATATTGTTAAAATAAAATAATAAAGGCACATGTCTCATGTAAAATATTTGATAGAAAATAGTAGTCCAGAACAACCAAGTGTGAAAATGATATTTTGACTTGAAATGATCTGATCAAAGTTAGATAGCCCATAACTTGCATTATCCCATTTAGTGATACCCTAGAGAAAATTGGCACTTGAATATATCAAGTTCAAATATTTTAATGTGTTTTAGTTTTTTAAGCCATATTATGCATTCTAGTAGAAATTGGTCAAAATCCTAGTTAGAGGTTATCAATGGCCAGATTTAGGTGTCTACAGTTTGCCCTTGTTTGGAAAGGTTTTGAAATCTATAAGCCTAGTAACAACTTCTCAAATAATGAAAAGGTCTTATATGCTTAAAACTTCAATGATGATGAACTAACTATATGATGCCCCTTTGAGGGAACAATTGGCATATGGTAGGTTAGCAAATGGTCCTTTGAAAAGAGGTGAAATGAGGGGGCCAAAGAAAGGAAAATGATGGGGTGAAAACACAATTAGTTTTAAAAAGTAGTTAAAATCATTAAGAATGCAAGTGGGATGGTGTATAATGGTTTGACCAAAGGCAGTTATAAGAATTGTATCCTAATAGTGGTAACATGGTATGAAAACATAATGATTTAACCAAAGTTAGTTATAATCATTAAGAAGATGGAGATACCCTAGTTAGGATAGATAAAGAAGATAACAACATGCTCTTGTATGGGAAGAAAAAATTAAAGAGGTGACAACACAATGATTTACCCAAAGGAAGTTATAATCATTAAGAAATGTAGGTGAGATGATGTATAATGATTTTCCCATAGGAAGTTATAATCAATGGACCCTAATTATGGAAAACCTAATTGATTAGATAATTGATGATGGTAATTAGATATAGAGGATAAAGTTGAATTAGAAGAACATACTAGTAGGAAGATGCTCATCTAAATTAAAGAAAGGTTGAAATTCTTTCATTCTGTAATTAATCTATTTGGGATATGATTGGGACTGAATCGAGATGTTAGTGTTGAAGAGATATGATACCACCATTGCTAAATAGACTTCTTGAAGCTGAGTATGTTGTAACATGTTTTGGTAGGAATCATGGTAGAACATCATGAAGACTTCGCCATAATATACATAAGGACTATCTCTCGTAATTCCAATACTCAATATAAAATAATTCACCAATGATAGAAACCATGATGCTAATGTATACATATGAATATGGATGGATTTAATGTAAGTGTGGGTAAGGAATCACCCAATGAACACACAAAATAAATCAAGGAAACAATACTAAAAGAAAATAAATAGGCACACAAACAACACAACAAATAAACAAACAAAGAAAAAAATAATCTAATTTAAGCCATACATTGTCCCTAAAAAATAGGTGACAATTGAACAAACTAACAGAATGGGGGAATTAAAAAAAAATAAGGGTGGCCGAGCTATCTCCATATGTACTAGGAAAGTGGATGCTACTTACATAGTTTCATGGACATAATATCCAACAAAAACTTCAAACGAAAAGTAGTTCTCATAGAAAATGGGAAGAAAATGATAACTGATGAAAATAACATATTGGATGTAACAAAATAATAGTAATGGTCTTCTAAAATAAAAATTTCATGAGATAAAAGGCCGAAAAGGATGGCAAAACTAAGGAATAAGTGATTTTCTTGTGACTTAATAAGGATTCCTAGAATCTTTAAGGCAAAGAAGGGGTCAATGTTTTTAGTCTTTTCTAATGGTTTTACAAGTGTTTATAGAATTTTGAAGTATCTCAACTTGATCGAGAATGATGAGACACTAAAAAAATTTAAGCTCACAAAATGGTAAGAGCATGGCTTAGGTTGTTCATAAAATGGTGATAGGATGGCTTAGGAAGGGTGACTGAGCTAAATTCAATAAGTATCAAGCATTTCCTACATAGTCCTAGAGTAGGACCTCAAACCACTATAGTTCAATCATTCAACGGAGGAACCCAACTAGTGTAACATCCAATTCAAATAAAATAGGCACAATTAGTATAAAATCATAGTATGACATAGGAAATATCTAATTGGTATGGTCAATGAACAATAAACAAGTGTTTCCCCTAATTTTCCCATAGGTGGTTATAACTAGGACACAACAACATAGATCGATGGTCCTAATTTTCCCATAGGTGGTTATAACTAGTAACAAGATAGATGACAAAAAAAGAACAAAAAAAAGGATGCAACTACCTTAGCTTATGTCATACTACTCCAAAATAATGCTTTTGTTTGGAATACTTGAAATAACTACCAAAACTAATCAGATTCATTGATGCTAAAAATACAAGCAATGAAAAAACTAAGGTCAAGTAAGCTAGGTAAAAATAAGATGCAAAAAAGTTGGGTTAGTAGAATGGAATGGTAAACGAATAAGTAATAAGTTAATAAGAGTGATAAGAATGATAGTCATACTAATAATAGTGATAAAGTGGCAAAACTAAAATGATCCTTATAGACAATACATTATAGTGCTCAAGCATAGTATCACTTGAGGTTAATAATATTCATCAACTTAGGGAGTTCATCTCTATCTAGTGTGGTGAGCCTATATGCTCCCGATCCATAATCTACAATAATGATGAAATGCCCTATCCAATTTGGTTTAAATTTACCCTTATGCTTCTTCTCAATTATGGTATTATTTTGGTTTTATTTAAATATAACACTATCAAGTTTAAATGTTCTATGTTTGACACACCAATTGTAATGGATTTTAAGTCAGTTTTGATATACCTAAATATTTTTTAGTGTAGCTATGCATTTTTCATCAAGTAGGTCTAGCTCTTATATGTGAGCTACTCGATAGTCATGATCATCTAGGGCATGCTTGAAAGAGATGCATAATGAAGGCAACTCAACCTCAATGGGAAGGATGGCTTTTGTACCATAAACAAGGGAATATAGAGTGGATCTTATGGGGGAAAATGATTGGTACGGTATGCCCAAAGGGCATAGAATATCTAAAGGTGATAATAATGACCAACATCATTGATAATCTTTTTGAGAATGTTAACAATTATTTTTTTGGATGCCTTAGCCAGACCATTATGTTAAGGGTAATATATCATAGAAAACTATTGTGTGATGTTGTATTTGGAACATAGATTATTGAAATCCTTATTTTTGAATTATCCTCTATTATCAAATATAATGTTAGAAGGGATACCATAGTGACAAAGGAGATGGTTGAATATTAACTTGGAAATTTACTTTCCAGTCATGTAAGTGAGGTGTATATCTTCAACCCACTTAGTGAAATATTCAGTGGTGGTAAAGACATGGGTATGGCCATATAAATATGTAGGATCAATTTTCCCAATGAGGTCAAGTCCACATGTATAAAATTTCCATGGTGTCAACATTGGTTTTAAAGTCTTCTTTGGGGCATAAATCAGATTGGCATGTCATTGACATTTGTTGCACTTTTTTACATATGCAACTGCATCTACATCCATTATGGGCCAATAATAACTAATACACAAAATATTTTTGGATAGGACTACCCTACTAGAGTGGTTTCCAAATACTCCTTTGTGTAATTCCCATAACACTAGTGTAGATTCCACTAAATTTAAACAATGAAGTAGATTTCTATCAAAACTATGGTGGTAAAGGGTAGATCCTAGTAAGGTATAATAAGTGGTTTGGTGACTGAAGGTTTTGGTTTGTTTTTGGGATAGGTCAGGTAGTAAAATTTGGTCATGAAGATATTTATAAAGGTAAAAATACTATATATAATTAGGACTAACAATATTAAAAATCATTTCAATGGTTGAAGCTTCATGAGCTGGTGTAAACAAATTCTTGATGAGGAACTGATACTCTCTAGCTTTGTTAATTTGTTGAATCAAAGATCTGATAGTAGCCATGACATATATAGTTCTATTACTAGCCCTTGTTATACGCTCAAATTTGATATCTATAATTTGTTGTTTGAGAGTGTCAACTATGGCCTTATATGGAACTAGCTTGTCATCTTTGGTCTAGAAATGATCTATGACCTAATTGATGATTAACTAAGAATCACCATAAACCATGAGATGAGATATCTTCCATTGTACTACCTATTTAAGCCCTAAAACAAGTGCTTCATATTAGGCCATGTTGGTGGCATAAGTAAAATTGATTTGAAATGATTTAGGGATTAGATCCCCCTATGGTGTAATAAATAAGAGGCCTCCCTTGATCCATGTGCAGTAAATGATCCATCAAAATATAGATTCTAGTGCTGCTTCTCAAGAGGTGAGTCAATGATGCTCATTATGGATTTATTAGGAAATTATAATATGAGTGGTACTCTATCTACAAGGGCTACTTCAACAAGTTGTTCTGCAAGGAACTATCCCTTAATTACCTTTTGATTGACATACTCTCTATCAAATTCACTAAGAATCATGATTCACTTGGACATTCTACCTTATAAATCTATTTTAGATAGTAGATACTTGAGTGAGTCTACTTTTGAAATGACAATGGTTTTAATTTTCAACATGTAGTGTAATAATTTTCAAGTTGTAAAAACCATGGCTAGATAGGATTTTTTAATAGGTGTATAGTTGTGTTCATACTTGACCAATGTATGTCTTAAATAATATACTACATGCTCTTTTTCATTATCATCATGTTGAGCCAAAATTGCACCTAGGGCATTATTAGTAGATGATAGATACAAAAAAATGGTTTTCCTAGCATAAGGGGTAACAAAATATGTAAATTCACTAGGTAATATTTTAACTATTAAAAAGTTGTTTGGCAGTGATTATCCCAATGGAATCCAACTCCCTTATTTATAATATGTGTAAATGGATGGTACTTATCTGATAATTGAGTTATGAATCATTAGATTGACTGGATCTTTCTCTACAAATTGTGGAGCTACTTTAAATTGGTTGGTAATGGCATCTCAATTATAGCTTGGACCTTTTTTGGATCAAATTCAATGTCCCTATGAGACACAACAAATCCAATTAACTTACTTGATGTTACTCTAAACACACATTTATTTTGATTGATTCTAACTTTGTACTCCCATCATCTTTCAAATATCCTACATAGCACTATTGGATGGTCAACCTTGGTCTTGGATTTGCCTAATATGTCATCGACATAGTCTTCAACAATATCATGCATCATATCATGTAATTTGATGGTCATAAATATTTGATATGTATCTCTAATATTATTAATACCAAAAGCATTACCTGATAATAGAATGTTACCCATGGTGTGGCGAATCTATGTTATGTTGGTCTTCTAGTGTTATTATGATCTGGTTGTATCTTGAAAAGGCATCCATGAGTGAAAGCATTTCATAACCTACCATGGAGTTAATGATCATGTAAATATTAGGCAATGGAAAGTCATCCTTTGGGAAAACTTTATTTATGTGTCAAAAATTAGTACAAATTTTGATTCCTTTAGGTTTTTTGCTAATAGGTACAACATTAGATATCTATTTTAAGTGGTTAATAGATTGAATACATCCTACTTCTAAGAGTTTTTCCAACTCTTTCCTTACTAATACAGTAATGTGAGGATGCATATTATAAAACCTTTGATACACTAGTTTGGCATTAGGATTTACCACAAGGTGATGTAAAACCAAGGTAGAGTCCAATCCTGGCATGTAAAAATAAGCCCATGCAAAAATATCTACAAATTCTCTCAATAGAGTGGTAAAGACTTCACATTCCTCCTGAGTGAGATGTGTACCTAATTTTATCCATTTGGGGTCTGTTGGATTCTAAATGCTTATCTCTATTATATCTTTAACTACAAGGGTCAAACCATCTTCTAGGATGGTAGGTAAAGACTTAAACTATCTAGTTATATCAGGGTCCTTTATTAGGACTTACTCTTCAACTTCTCCTAGGCCATGTGATAAAAATGATAAAAAAATTCTTGAAGGATTTGATCAAACACTTGTTATTATTCAAAACTAAACTTAGATCCATAAGTAAGTTCATCATTGGTGGTTTCATAGTGTAAATTTGAATAAGAATGAACACCCCCATCGAATGGTGCTTGAAATAGGTTTTCACCACTAGACTGGCCATTATCTTTACTTTTTCCTTGGTCTAAAAACACCTCATAAAGGTTTCACTTTAGGACCTCAATGTCTTATATATTTGTTTTTGGATAAGGGTGTTTACCCACTCTCTAAAATAGGCTTTAGGATCCAATGTAATTGAGAATCCTAATTTATGATCTCCCAATAAAACATTGTCTCTAAGGCCTAAAAATTCACAGAATGCCTCATCATTTTGAAATCCATCAATCAAAAAATTTGATTCTTGTTGGTCCCAATCTATTAGTTCGGGATATTATAATGGCAATGGGTTATTATGAATGATTAGGCTAAGGGTACATATGGCATTGATATCAAATGAGTTAGTTTCAGCTAGGTTATCAAAGATAAGGATATGATCAGAATTTACTTCATTGTCAGCATCATCATCACTTGTCACCAGTAATGGAACTTGAATAAGATATGTGGGGTCACCCCCAGGTAGTTTAAATCTAATTCCATAGGGTCTTTTATACTTGGTCATGGAAATTGGCTCTAGTATTCCTTGGTGGTTTAGTTTGAGGCCTTGTCCTTCATAGTATTGACTTTCCATGATTTTAATGGGAATATGATACTTTGCACTTTTATTACAATCAGTTTGGTTGTCATTATAAAACCATAATTTTTCCCCTTTAAGAGGGTCTAGTTGTAGGCCAGATGTTAGTACAAACATGATAGGTCCCTTATCTTTATTTTTTAATTACTAATGCATGCATGGGGTAACTTTAGGTCATCCAAAGGTTTTTAGATTCTAAAGAAGATTGGTAATATGAAAGGTATCATGGGTCACATGTTCCCTTAGGCCATTAGCTACAATGGTACAATGAGTGGAAGCATTAGGAGGTGGGATGTGGGAAAGGGAATCCAAGGTATTAGGATCTATGTAATTATCCTATGGAGGATCAATAATTATGGCCTTTTATTTATCCTACATGGAACTTAGATTCATGCTGTATTTGTAATTGTAGCTTTGAAAATCAGCCTCGAGGTTCTTTCAGTGCTAATTTGAGTATAAATCTCCTGGAATATTTACTTCCATCCCTAAGTGAGATAACTCGATACATTGGTGTAGTGTTGATAAGACTGCATGAATATCATGTAACCAAGGCCTTCCTAGAAGAACATTGTATGACACATCAAGATCAAGCACATGGATAAGTGCATCATGGGTCAAAATCTCAATGATAAATGGTAGGCTAATGGTGGCTTTTGATTCTCTCTCTTCATTATCATAGGCTTTGATAGTTATCATTTTTGGTTAGAGATCTACCACTATGTACCCAAAAATCTTGATGAGATTTAGAGACACTATGTTGAGGCCTAATCCATTGTCTATAAGGACATGTTTCACTTAATGTCACTTTACATAAAATTCTATGTATAATGGATTGTTATGGAATGAGCCAAGGGAAGACATATCACTTTGGTTGAATGTGACTTACTGGGTTGGAGCTAGGTGTCCAACCAAAGATTGAAATTTATTTAGAGATATGTCATTGGGAATGGTGGATTACATTAAGAAATCATTTAAAATGTTCTTATGGATTGTCGATGTTCACAACAAATCTAAAATGTAAATTTATGCTAGTGTCTTCTGTAATTATTCCACAATATCAAACTTCTTGTCTTAGTCAATGGTAAATGATTTGTTTTGAGGTTGAATGATTAGTTATATAATGGGTGAAGTGGCAGATGTTTATGGGCCTAGAATGCTAATCTGTGACCTCTAAGTTGTGATTTCACAATCAAGATTAGTTACCAAACCATGATTTCTAAAAAATAATGGGAATGGTGTAGGACCAAATAAGACAAGTCTCGACTACCAATACACTTGTATGTGGTCATGGGGTAAGGTTGATTTATTAATATAAGGTTCAAAAGTGGAAGACCCTATTTTTTGGTTCACATATGTGAAATCTTAGGTCAAAGAAGGATTAACCATGTAGTTTGGTTGAGTAGTATTATTTTCCAATGGTCTAGATTGATAGGTGTTTGGTCTAGGATTAATGGAGATGGTGTTAACACTACCCCTTGTAATATGATCTATAACCCTATTTTAGGGATGTGAAAGTATATGGTAGGTTTGTTGGTTATTACCTTTTTAACCTTGGTTTTGTCTATTGTTTTGATATTGTTGATTCTACTAATTTTGTTAGTTCTACTAGTTTATCCTTGATTTTGATACTATTTATTTTGTTGTTGCATTAGACATGTCTATTTCTATTCTCATTTTTATTATTATTGTTGTTGTTGTTTTTGGTAGTTATGTTGTGGGAAAGGGTTTTGATAGATTAAAAGATTCTAATTAGAGGTGGAACCATTATTATCCAATGTTATCTCCCCATTTTATAACATATTCATGATTAAATTCTTTATTTGCACACATCTTCTTAAATTGTGCCCATTGATGTGATGATGTTCACAAAATTCATTTTCATGATACCAATCAGGATAAGGAATGACTTGTAGATAATGCTTTGGTATAGGCCAATTAATCAAATTAGTGGTAGCAAGTTTATGAAATATAGACTCAATATGATCTCTAAGGTCACTAAAGACATGATGCATAGGTGTTGTTCTCCTTGGATGAGGAACTTTTAATGGCAAAAGCTACTATATTTGTTGTATGAGTCTTAGTTGTTATGATTGTGGCATTAGTTAGAGAGGTTTTCAAGTAGGAGTAAGATAAAAAGGTAGAGTGGGTTGAGTAGATGATGTTTTCACTATTTAGACATGGCATGACTCAGTTACTCCATTTCCCAAAACATTCCTATTATGATTAAATGGCTTTGGTCTATCTTGGTTTTTGGCCTATGGTGAATGTGATGCTTACACTTGGATTAGATGTTGGTTTTGGCCGCTTCCCTAATTGTAACCTAGTTCTGATTAGTTGAGTTAAGCTTGATGGCTCTTTTATTGATAAGAGCTTATTTAATAAACAAATCTTTATCAATGATTTATTTAAATGTATGCACACACTCCAGTTCTAGATGATAAGCTATCTCACTATGTAAGTTTTTAGTGAACACAATGGCTAATTTTTTATTTGGTAGACTATGAGTGAATTAGATTTCAAGTGCTCTCCATCACTATAGATAGCTTTCAAAACTCTCAGTTCCTTTTTATTTATCTTATGTCAAATCAACCAAAAAATCTCATGCTTAAGATTATAGGAAAAGTGTTGCTCAAACTTATCTATAAGATCATCAAAATTAGTTATCAAATTCTTTTACAATTTCAAGAACTATTCTAAGGCTTGTCTAGATAATCTCCTTGGAAACAACAACAAAAGGTATATATCACTATATACCATTGGCTGGCATGTGACAACGAGTTCAATTAAATGGCTTTGGGGTCACCTTTTGCCTTATATTTATCAAACTTTGGTGGTTCATAACCTAGAGGAAACAAAAATGGAGTAAGTACTCCATATTAAAAGGATAGGAACATACATCATCTAATTTTAAATTTTTTAATCTATTTCCCTACTTAGTAGTAATTACATCCTTCATCTATTATAACTCTTGCTCTAGGAAACTTGTGGGAATATTAGCCTGGGTAGATGGTTAGGTGGATATAAGTGGAGCATTAAGACTAGGGTAAGATGGAGATATCTATTGGGGTATTTGGTATATGTTATATTGGTTGGGGAATGGTCCAAGAATATGCATGTGTGGATTAGGGTGCACTTAAAATTATATGTTTGGTTGTACAATATTCTGCTTAGGTTGGAAATGAAAGTTTGTCTTGTAGGTTTCTATGGTTGGGATAGAGGGATATAATTTTATTGTGCCTATTACATTTGAATAGGGATCTATTATTGAATACTCAAACATTGCTATTGACTAGGAACTTGTGAACCAAGACCCTACCTATAAATGAATGGCATATTTAAAAAAAGGCAATTATTTTCTTTTAGGTACATAAGAAACATTAGAACCGCCTTATTATGCAAATCCCTGTTAGGAAATAGATACTTTTTAGGGATTTGGCACCTATTGCTGACCAACATGAATACGCTGTTGACAAAATATCAATTGGTTTTGAATTGGCATCTTGGTATGTGAGGAAGAAGGTATTTTTACTCCTACCTAATGAGGTGTAACGTTAGTTGACCCTTGTTGAGGTGGTAATATGTTTGGCCTCTACTACATTGGTATATTAATTTGTTCCTATTATTGTGTAATACTACCCATCACCTATTGAAAAGGAGTAGGAGTTGTTATATTTTGTTGTTGAGGCATGTCATTTTGTTGTTATTGTGTTGGTTTTTGGTTACTTGATATCATTAGTTATATGTTTGAAGAAGTAGCTAGTTAAGGACTAGAAGTAGTTTATTTAGGTTGTGGTGTAAAAGCTCTCATTCCTAGGTTGACATATCCACTCATGGTATTAACTAAAGAAACATGTTGTTGACTAGTTTTTTGTCTATTAGTACCACTTGGATTTAGATGTGACATAGCTATGCATTTTCTACTACATTTCATTCATTATTTTCCATAGAACTAGAAGACACTTCTTCAATAATTAGCATACATGACAAGTTGTCCCCTGAAGTACTTTGCATGAATGGTTTTACATCCTGATTCTCTTGATTGATTAACTCTATCAAAAATCCTATTAAAGGAACTAAGTTGATAAAAGGTTTATTATCCATGGTAATCTGATTAAAGTTACATGTTACATTCAAATAGGTTTGTCATGCCATTTGCATTTGATTGAAGTGATCCTTCATGAGGTCCTTTCATATAGAAAACATACAAGTGTCCTGATATACCATTAGAGTAAGAGCCAAAGGGTTACTAGAAGAATCCTATTAAATATATATGATATTGTGTGGCCTTCTTACTAGGCTTGGTAAATTTTCACAAGGAATGTCTACCCAAAAGTTATCCCCTACTTCTGTGGCTCTAACCAAAATATCATCTTTGTTCTCCAACATAAGTCATTCAAAAAAATTAGATCATACATGGAAGGTGAATTAATAGGGTATGATTGAGGAAATGGTTCTATAATATTGGGTACCATAGCTAGGTATTGCTTAGTTTATTCTTGATCCTACTCAAAATATGGTGTTGTATTTATTAAGTAATGAGCTAATGGATCTAGGCTTTGTGACCTTATTTGAGTGTTTTGAGATGGATATGGATTGGTTTCATAAACAACATTATCTATGTAAGGGTCTTGCATCATCTCCTCTTGAGAAACCACATTACTAACCCCTATATTGTTCATGAGTCCACTACACATATAGGAAAACATGTTGGTATTGATAGTAAATGTTTTACTATAAATGGTCAAAGAGTTATACAATCTCTACAAGGGTAATGTCTAAAAAGGATGTTCAAACTTGGTATATATTTTATCAAAAGAAATGGATATGTATAGCCATAAATTTTATCAAAATATTTATGACAAAATAATCTAGTATTAAATAAATAATGCCTCACATTTTACACAAAGATTATCAAGTAAATGGGCTAAAAATCAAAATGCCAAACTATAAGGTCGAAGTGTCTCAAATCAGTCTAATCTATGAAAACAAAATTTGATACATATTTTGGCCAAATGTGGCATCAAAATATAGGCTAAAATAAATCATGCGCTAAGACTCTTAGACAAATGTCATCAAAAGATAGACTTTAAAAATAGAGATGAGTTATTAATCTAACATATTTGAAACACTTGTAGAAAAGATGAGGCATTTGACTCTTAGATACAAACTTGATCAACTAGGTATGAAATATAAAACAAAAGGCACTTTGAGATAGCTTATTTTCTTGTAAATAATCACATAAAAATAGACTCTTGTGACTGATTGGCTAGACAAAGGTGAACATCATAATCATGCTATACAAAAGATTATCCAAATGTATACCTAGATTTGGCTTAACAAATGTGAAAAACTTGGACCTTATGGAAAAGAAGGTGTATGAAACAATGTTTGAAATGATTTGAGAAACATAAAAACATTGAACTAATCAAAATACATGACAAATTTTTTGTTTTAAAAACATTATAAGGCAAAGGTGGTTTTTCACAAATTTGGTAGTATAACACTATCCTTTGTAAATGGTGCACATACTCTCAAAGTTTGACAAAAATATCTAAGGTAAAAAGTGTTACACCCAAATGGTCTCAAGGTAAATGGAAATAGGATAGTAATGCCAAATTCTTGGTTCATAGACTTAAAGTTCAAGCATTTATCACAAAATGACTTAAGTCTAACAATGGTGATAAGCTTGATTAGGAGTCTATAAAATGGCCTTCAATCCAAATGAGAAATTGAACCCAAGTCAAAATAAGTTTATTGTGAAAATGGATAACCCAATTTGACACACCAACCCTTAGAACTTATAAAGGTCCAATTTTAAATATGAATTATTAATGAAGGACTTTAAACAATTTAGGAAAAAGGTCTAGACTCAAAAATGGGTAGCATAACTATGCCAAAGTTCATGATATGACTCCAAAATTTTATGATGAATTTTATACAAGTCAAAATAAAGATTTATGTAGGAAACATAACACCTCTTGTTCAAAAAAATTTGGAACCATGTGTTTGGTTTGTATCATTTTTTAACACCAAGTTTTGACCCAAAAAAAGACCTTAAACTAAGATGAAACTAACTAGTTAATCGCTCTAAGTCCTAAAATGACAAGTTTTCTTGGTATTGTTGGAATCCATCATTAAATGTCATTTGAGATGCTTTTAGTGTTCTTCCAGAAAGTAAAATCTACATCATGTAGTAGGGTTTTAACACGCCCCTTCTTATCTCAAATGATATTACTACGACATGGACCTTGAGACATACCTTACATCCACAACACTTTTATAATAAGTGGGGATTTGTCTAAGATATATATATTTTTTGAATGCCTAGGGGAATCAATTACACAATGAATTTCACATCATGATGCAGAAGAAAGAACTTAATTGGGTGTTTGTGGCACTTCGCTTGTTAAAAAAATCTCTAGTCTTCTTTTCAATCACTACATCCTGTTAATCACTCAGTGTAGTATGATGTCCAAAGTGAAGATAAATATTATTTGAAATCTAAAACTAGAAGGTATCTTAACTACTTAAACCTCCAACCCAAGTGGGAGCATTTTTAAGTCAATGTTAGGAGATGAAACCCTGGGTCAAAGCTTCCCTAAAGAACTTGTTGGAGGTAATGAAGTCCCCCTTGCAAATTAAGATACAATGAAATGAAAGACATAAAAAAGAATGACTTTAGGGTCATTTTCAAGATAACCCAAACTATGATGAGTTTTTGGGGAGTGCTTTAGATGACATTATTTCTATGCCTTGGAATAAGCATGTTTGTAATAAGGATGGCCCTTTTGATTTGAAGGGTTCCCTAAAGGGGAAAAGTGGAAGAACATACATGTTTAAACCTTATTTTTTCCAATCAATTTCTAACTAAACAACCATTGAAAACAAAAATTGACAAGTGTGTTCAATTTTAAGCCCCAAATAAAAGATGAGGTAGTGTTATTTTGAACCCTTTTTCTTAAGTTATAACTTTGAAATTTTAACTGTCAAAAATTTATCTCAAGTACCTAAATGTTCTATTAAGCACTAAAACAATGTTCCTAGTTCATTTTAAAATAATGCATAAGATGGTCTAAAACATGTTTTATCAAATTACCAAGATTGATCCTACAATAAAAATGTTAGGGTATCCTTTAGCTTTGAAGCTAATTTTAAAATGGAAGGAACAACTTTGAAATATGAGGTCTTTGTTACAAAATTGAAATTAACTAGTCAATATTGCTATTTCCTACAAAATCACTATTACAAACAACAAAATCGCTATTATGGGTTAAACCAGAAAGAAAACATAATATCACTATTTTACCTATGAAATCACTACATGGATGAACAAAATTTCCATTTGTGGAAAAAATCACTATTAAAGATAGAAAAACATAGTCAAACATAAAATCACTACATGGAAAGAGAATATCATTGGCTAGAAGCATAATATCACTGCACAAATGATGATATCACTACCAAGATGATATTGTTTCCTAGAGGAATTATATCATTATGAAAAACAATGATATTACTAACCTTTAAATATCATTTCTTAGGTCCATGAAATTGTTATTTATCGAATAGATATTTCATTTACATAAAATCTCAACTACATAACAATGATATCATTATAGAGAGCAAAATCAAGGCTTCCAAAAACAAAAATGTGATTATCAAAAAATGGAATTTTAAGCTAAATTTTCATTCTTCTAGTCCTTCAACTCCAAAATCCTACATATAAATGATTATTAGTTTTCTTTAAAGATATTTGTGACTACATTTGTGGAATTAGGGTCCCATTGGGCATGCCATTATGTGAACTAGGAATTTGATGATGAATGGGAGATTAGTATCGTGTTAGTGGATAAATCAAATTAAAAGCACACTAAAATAACACCTTCATGCCTAGTTAATTTTATTAGATTAATAAAAAAAACCAAATGAAAATAAAAAATAAAAATTAAGGAAAAACAAGAGTCCTTCACCTTCCTTGAATGCTCAAAGTGCTGGTTATAGTGGCTTGCTCAATTTGTGCTCATGAAGTCTACATCAATAGAAGGTTGGTTACCTCTATATCTCCTTGGAACCTTATTTGGCTTAGTCTTGGCTTTGATCAATATTTTGGCATCATAACACTAATTTTCATGAGGCTTGGGAATCAATTCTTTATTATAACTTTGCACAAATCAAGCTTAAAATTCATGTGGTAAGGCCTCCTATTTATAGATTTTTACAAATGGCTAGAATCAACCTGAACCATCCATCTCAAGGTTGAGATGTGTGTATAAGGATTGATTCAATTTTGGAATTAAAATTCATAAATAGGATAATTAATAGTTGGTATATAGGGGCATTAACTAGGCATGGGAGAGATTTGATGAGGCATGGGGTGGCTTTGTTTAGATATTTGTGGCATTTATGGCCTAGGGATGTATTCTCAAAGAATGAGGTCAAATAAGGATGTATATACTCAATAATCATTTATAAAAAAATTATTCAACAATTTTCCATGTAATTATTAATTAGGCTCTAATTTGGTTTAATTATCTCTTAACCATGATTAAGCACTTTGTGCACAAATTACTTGAATTGATCAGAATGCCTTGTTATTGGTCTAAATTTTAACTAGATTGGAATTTGAAGTTGATGTCAGATGTGTTAGATTTGTTATCCCATTTAAGATGTTTTCAACATAAAATAATAAAGGTACATGTCTCATATAATACATTTGATATAAAAGAACAATCTAAAGCACCTAGGTGAAAAAAAGATATTTTGACTCAAAATGATTTGATAAAAGTTAGATAGACAATAAATTGCATTATCCCATTTAGTGATACCTTGCATAAAATCAGCACTTGAATATATCAAGTTCAAATATTTTAGTGTGTTTTAGTGTTTTTAATCATGATTATGTATTTTAGTAAAAATTAGTCAAAATCTTAGTTGGAGGTTATCAGTGGCCAAATTTAGGTGTCTACAAGTACATCTCCATAGTTAAGAAAGGGTATAGGAAAACATTATTTATGATTTATTATCTCTTTTATGCCCTAATTTCCATAATTTATATCCCTAAATTTAGGGTGTGGTCACCTAAAAAGACATGGACAATGTCCCAGTTCTATTCAAAATTACATATCTTCAAGTATAGACACCATATCTAGTTTATCTATGATTGTATATATCCTACCTTGAATGAAGTTATAATAGGATGCCCAATACCAAGAGTCATCCCATTAGAAAAGATGTCTATTGAGTCCATTTGGGACATCTAGTTTTACCTAGACTACACAATCATCAAGGTTGGGGGAGCATAATGCACTCCACTTAAGCTACCAGTTCATGTTCTAAACAAATTGGCTAAGTACGAAGTTATATTTCAAATATACAATGGTATAAATGGGTTTTTAGAGGAAAAATGAAAGTAATCCTACATCCTCCACCCTTGTCTATTGGTATAATTTTCTTCTAGCATTATGACAACATTGAATATGTTGTTAGACATATTGCCTCTTTCAAGTTACCACATGATGAATTAAGAGAGTAGGACCCCAATGACAGATTTGGAAAAAATTTGAAGTCCAAATAGATATGTTTGACCTATGAACATTGGCAATTAATCTATTACTCATTATAGACCAAGGGTATATCTTTTATAGTGGTATTGGCAAGGCTAAATAAATATGGCATCAATCTAGAATCTAGATTGATGAGAGACCAAAAAGGAAGTGATGACATTTGGAAACTTGGTCCAAGGAAATACCACTTGTTGGGAGGTTAATCCTCTCAACCTCCTCCCATGCATCCATAATCACAAGTGAATGTCCCAAAAACTAAGGTACATAATGATCATAAGCCTAAATAAAGGAGACGTAGGGAGTGGAAATCATCTTCAACATAGCCTGATGAACCAAGATCTCTAATTGAGTACATTGATGTGGTAACATTGGACCCATGTGGGATAGTGGAAGATGCATTATAGATGTCCAATTTTTATCAAATTTATGAATAATAAATGAAAATAGATTAACCCTAACCCCAAAATAAAAAGGTGAAGCTACAAAAGAGAAGTAATTATATTTGAGTATAGTTATAGTTACTCCCCCACAAAAGAGAAATGTTGAAATTGCATTGGTTCTAGCAAGAATAAAGAGACCCAAACTAATCTTCACTCACCATTTAAGTGAGGTGAATGTATTTAGTGAATAATTTTTTCTATAAGGACCAAACATCCTTGAATGGTTCATCTATGGAAAGCTACAAAATATTCTTACTCTACAACACTCTTGGGCCAAGACCAAGTCAGTGAATGTAATTGTCCATGATGAGCTCAAATAATGAATAATTGCCTTTCATAAGGAGTAGAAAGAAATAAATATGGATTCCTTTGGATAGTTAAGTGTCACTAAAATAGAGACTCTAGAGCCTCCTTAAATAGCTCAATCATCAGTTGGAGTCTAATTAAATCAAAAAATTGCATGTTTGGAGAGGGTGACTCAAAAGAGAACCATAGTTATTGGTGAAGAATTCATCTTTTGGAAAGTGGAACCATTTATTATTTTAAATCTAATAGGAGGTTATAATCTAGGTGAATACCCCATATTTAAATAATATATAGTTGGATTATCCCAATCTGACTAATCCCAACTACAAACTAACATCAAGGGCATGAAACAACAAATAGAGAATCTTAAGAAGCAAAAGGAAAATGTAGAGAGACAGGTTATTTTATATATCATAAATACTCTGATATAAATTTTTGAGGCATCCTTTTATGACATGCTTAATTATTTGAAGTTGAAAAAATCAAGGAAAGGTGTATTGGGTCAACAAGATGTTACAACCAAGGGTTTAATTACTCAGTGGTAGAGTTCAAAAGATAATATTAAATATTTAATTGGCATCTTAATAGAGGATAAAATCCTAGGTTTAAAGACCATCAGCCTAGCCCATCTCAACACAATCATGGAATTGATTATAGATAAAATTCAAGGATTGAGCATGTGGTCCAATAGCTTGAAAAGACTCCTCAGGGATGATAAAGAGTTACTAGATAAGATAGAGTGATTCCTTAAAACCATGATTTCTAAACATATCTCACTTAGCTCGATGAGAATCATTAAAGGAATTGAATCCAAGCATAAGACCATTTTGGTCATGCAAGAGGTAAAGATCAAGAGCCAAGGTAGGTTTAGGAATGACAATAATAGGATCATGGATATGATCTTAACAATAGAATAAAATATAGCTAAGGTAAGGAGCATTAAGGAGGCCTTAGAGATAAATAATAGGGACTTTGAAGACTTAGCTAAGAAATATGATGAAATCTTCCTTGAACCTATAGTTAATTTGAGACTCATTGATGAGAATCAACAAAAGGTAGTAAGGCTACTTTAGTATAACCAAGGAACTTCATCATCAGAAGGTCCACCAGTTAGTTAGGGATATTCTCTTTTATTAAAGCATTGCAAATTTTGAAAATGGGATATTCTTTTGTAAAGGCATGTGGATTTTTTTATGACATTTTTATTTAGGTTAGTTCATTTTGTAAATCATAGTGTATTTTATAAACTTTATATAAAGGACAACTATCCTTTACATTTATACACTTCTAAGTTAACACAAATGACCAACATACTTGTTTCTATAAAAGAAGTATTGTCTATTGTGAAAAGAGGAGAGAGTTTTGAGCCAAAACATGTATACTTTTCATCTAGTAATACAATTAATTATAAAAAGATTGTCTAAGTTTATTTGTATCATTGGCTATATGGTTTCTTTCTCAATTGTTTGTTCTAAATCTTAGATTTGAATATTTCTTTTCAATTCTTGGTGCGTAGCTTTTGAATATAGAATTTTTAACTTCCTCATATGCAAGGTTTTTTGAAGGTTCCTTAGTTTTATTCATTTTATTTTCTCTACATTTGTAGATGTACATCATCTATCTTCTTAAAGGAGTAAATATTTAAAGTAAATCTGGTTCTTATTTGCATTGTATGTTATTTTCCTTATAAGTTTACTTGATATGTGTTGTGATCAAAGATTAAGCTATTTTACTTCATATATTGGTTTTAATTGCATGATTAGGAAACACTTTAACTTTTTCATGATGTCTAAGATGAAGATCAACAACACTTTTCTTCTCTACCTTACCCTACCTTTTTACTTCTTTTTAAACTAGATCAATTTAGTTTAATTATCATTATAAATATTTATATATATTAATCCTTATATTATATTTTGATCATAACTCATTGATTCTAGGACAAATTACTTTAATTTGAAAATATAATGCCAAGGTGGATCCAAATCACTAAAATTTATAAATGTTGTGGAGCAGTTTACTTAATCTATCACTATTTCATCACAAGTAACTAGATTACCAAAACCTACTACTCATGCTTTTAATTCTAAAATGAGAAGTGTTATTTAAACACTAATATAACCTATGATACACTTAGAGGAATCAACATGTAAATTGGGTAGTAATGCTCTCATTCCTTCTTCACAATCTCATCCCCAAGTCTCTGATGATCAAGGGAAATATATTTTAGGTGAAGAGTCATCCCAAGATAGTCATGTTTTTCATATAAAAAACCATGTAAATCAAGGAATACAAGATATTATAAACTTTCAGCCTCACCAATCAAATAATCCATTTGGTAATCCTATCATAAATGTAAATACAAGTTTACAACACCATCCAAATAATCTAGGTTTGAATATGACTTCAAACTCATAAATCATACAACCCACAAATAAAAACTTGAATCATACTTTAATTTTTCCCATCATACTACAAATTCATATTTAATCTAATATGGGTTTCTCATCTAATTTAATTTCAAGCAACCAAAATTTGATTGAACCTAATTTGGGTATGCACCCAAACTTACAGGGTTATGATCAAACCAATCTAAGTATGAATATTTATTAAAACTCATCAATAAACCCAAATTAGAGTTTTTATAAGTCACTAATCCAATCCAATGCTAACCAAAAATTTAATACATATTCTAGTCTATCCAATAAATTACCAAATCCTAGTTTGAATGTTGTTTCATGCATATTCAACAATCTATGTATAATATAAATCCAAATGTACCAAATCAAATGTTATTCAGACTAGTTCCTCCAAATCCCAATCCAACTCAAAACCAATCTAGTTATAACCCAAATGTTTCATTTAAATCCACCCTAAATCCTAATATTAACTCAGGCCAAAATAAGATGAAATATAATGATAAGCTTATTGTTAATAAACCCAACACAAATAACCAAAACTTATGTTTCAAAAAAAATAGTTTAAATACTAACATTCCTAAAAAAAATAATCCAAGTGTGTTTAGACAAAATACTAGTTCCAATCCCATGAAACTTATCACTAACAAATCAAACATCCCAAACTTTAACCTAAATCTAAACCAAGCAGGTTTAAATTTTATGTAAAATATTAATCTTAGTTCTAACAAAAATACAAACCCAACCCAAACCAATTTTAGTTTTAACCTAAATTTAAGTCACATGAATTTTTTTATTAATAAAAACCATGGTTTATAACATCAATTGATGCATGGGAATCTTGGAATGCTCATAAATAGTCTATAATATGTCTTAGGAAGGAGCAAATTTGAATTTGTGTAAGTCATTTTTCCCTCCAAAATGGGAAGTTCAAATTTTCATATTGTGTTAGTGAGTCTAATTGAGTGTTGAAAATTTGTAATTGATGAATAAAGTGGTAAATGACCTTTTATGGTCTCAAAAAGGTCCTATAATGGTTATGAATGTATTTGTCAAGAAAGATGTGAGGTGGCAATCATATTGAACCACCAACCTACATGGGTTTAGAGTTAATGAAAATTTCTTATTTCAAGAAATGGTTATTAATCATATTTTAGGTCTTTTATATGCTATTAAGGTTATATAGAAAGAATGGTATGTATAAGATAGGGATGTGAGAAGGAGGAATAGGATAGACCATGGTTGTATGAAGGAAAGTCTTCCAAAACTTTGTACAGGATTGTGAAAGTCCATTTTGGGTAATGATCAATAATTTAAAAGAATGATAATGGTGTGTGATTTGTAATTATTTTCCTTTCTTATCTAATATTCATGTATAGAGAAAGGATTATCAAACTAGTGATATCTTTGTTTCAATATTAAGTGGAAATGAATTACATTTTTGTATATGACTATGCTTACAACTTGTGGGAAATCATGAGTTAATGAGAAGGATTTTAATAAGAACATGTGTGAAGGATCTAGTGAAGTGAAAACTTAAATGACTTGTGATTTCAATAAAGTTCTATATTCAAGATTTGTAAGTTTCTATCCAAATAATGATACCCTAATTTATGAGAAAGAAAGGTTGTGTAAACTCTATGTTGGGTTTGAGTAATATCAATATAATATAGGAAGTTATCCTTGTGATATATTTAAAATGTATCTAAGGATTTATTGGATGATATTATAGTCCTTATTCTCTAATAAAAGTGCAAGGATGCCTATTGTTAAGTCTCATAAGGTGAAAAACTATGTTATCTTTGTCTATGTGTTTTTTTCTTAATAAACAGTGTATGTATTATTATCATGAATTAAGTTGCTTTGAAGGGGTTTAATCACCAATATGTGAAAGAGTTAAAGAACTTGTTTGCAAATAAAATATTCTAATCCATCAGGAAAATCAATGATTTAATATCTCGTATGAAATCTAAATTTTTTTCATGTAGATGACTCAGTTTACCCAAATTGTGAGTATTAGAATTACCTTGTAAGAAAGTGGTTTTATATTGATGGTATAGGATTTGAAGATATTGAAGTGGTTGTTTAAATATAAAAATATATGAAATCAGTAATGATTCAGGAGTTATTAAAATTCAAGGAGTCATTGTTTTAAAACCTATTTTATGATAACCACTCCTTTCATGTAGTAGGCCACTGTTTGATATTATATACTTAGTTCAAAGGTAAAGAAGTGACTTGATATTGATTAATAAGGTCTGTGTGGAATAAAATTAAGTGATATGGATAGTTTTTAATGATATAAATTTCATTTTTATGATATTTTATTGCTATTAGTTTAATTAAATAGAGTATAGACTTGTAGCTTATTAAATTGTTAACTCAAGCAAGTGTAAATAGTGTTAGAATACCTAAAAAGGGATGAATAAGTGTGTTATAAGTATGTAAGAATGTACCTAGGGTATAGGTGTAGCTATTTTAGGTGTAATTATGGTTTTTAACCTATTAAATAGAAATATATGATTAATAGTGTGCTCTTAACTTGTGAATAGGGGTAGAAACACTAGATTTAGGGTTTTGCTATTTGCAAGTGTTTTAACCCATTAAAAACACTATAAATTGGTAATCCTACTATATTTAGTAATATAAAAAAATTTAAGGTATTTTATGGTTTCAAAAATATGGATTTGCATGGATTTGAGGGACAAAGTTGGAGTATGCTCAAAGAAGAGACCTAGTTGAATATGTTAAAGAAAGAAAAACATGTGTGTAAGGAGTGAGAAGAAAATAAAAGTTAATTAAGATATAAGAACATAATTGGTGGAAAAAAAGTCAATATATATCTCTGAGAGTCTCTACCTTATTCATACCAAGGATGTTTTCCCATTTGGAGGATTAATTGAGGGGTCAGGTAAGTCTACAGGTACCAAAATTTTCAAATAAACCTAATCTAGAAACTTGTGTGTAGAAATAAATTGATAAAGGGTACTCAAAAAAGTATTTTTTTTCCTAGATGATTTGTTTTACAAAATATAATCAAGAATTTGTCTTGAAAAAGGGTTATTTAAAAAGCCAAAGCAAGAGAATTAATTTTGAGAGAAAAAGAAGGAAAGGGATGATAAAAATGGTTTTATATGGTTTTTAATAGTGTGATATAATGTTCTGAGTGTATTTAATATATGATCAAGTAGGTTTTTTTTTGTTTTATACCTTTTGTACCAGATTGGCCTAGTGTTGGCTAAAGGAGGACTTATAAGTTTTAGCAAGAAAAAACAAGAAGAATTATAGGCTACTGGAAAGAGATCTACATAATTTATTATTAGATCAAGGATATGTCTTTGAAAATGTGTGAGTATATGTACAAGTTGATTATTTGATTTGTTTACTATGCATGTGGATGAAATTATGGGAAAGGAGTTGATCAAAAATAGGTCTTTGGAAAGATAGAGTTGAGATAGTAGTTTAAGGAGGTATGATATGATTTTTGATTGATTTATTACATGAATTAATTTTTGATGATGAGTGGTAGGTAAAATAAATAAAATAGTGAAATAAAGTAGTGGCAATGCTAAACAAGTGAGCTATTAACGAGAGAGAGAGAGAGAGAGAGAGAGAGAGAGAGAGAGAGAGAGAGAGAGAGAGAGAGAGAGAGAGAGAGAGAGAGAGAGAGAGAGAGAGAGAGAGAGAGAGAGAGAGAGAGAGAGAGAGTTGGAAGGCCCAAGTGAGGTCTCATATAGGAGGTTCCAAGTGTGAACCAATAGAGGAAGTGGTCCAAGTGAGGCTAAAAAAACAATGTAAGAGAGTGTAGAGAGAAAGGTGACAAACAAGGTGCAGATGAACAACCATAAGAGAGAGAAGTCAGTGAAAGAAAATGAAGAGATAAAAATGGAAAAAGAAATGAGGGAAATGAGGAGACATGTGATGATTTTTTATATTAAGTTGATGGAGTTGTTAAAATATTGTGAATAATGGGTTAGTAAACAAGAGTCATAAGGCCCATGGCAAGGATGGGTGATGAAGAAAATAGTGAAATGGCCCATAGAACTACTAATGAAGAAGAGGAAACATGAGATGAATGTCTTGAAAAAGGAAAATATGAACATACTAGGCCATAGAGGTTTTATGTATATCAAATTTCCAATTGTCAATAGATCAACATTAGGATGAAGAAATAGAAAAAAGAGTGATCATAGTGGAAAAAGTGAAGAAAGAACAAATAATGGCCAAGCAAGCACTTGAAGAAGAAAACAAAAGAAAGAAGAAAGTGTCCATTCAAGAGCCACTTAAAGGGACATTATGGTCTCTTTATTTTATAGATAACATTGTCTTTGAGTTTATATATGTAGGTATGAATATAGTGAGTACCCAAGTCAAGAATTAGATAAAAAATGGGATAATATTAGTACCCATGCAATAAAAGAGTATGAAGATGAGAAGAGATAGCTTGAAGTTATTCCAAAAGGAGAACATGATGATAAGGGCATTATTCAATTACTCCATGAAGAGCTAGAAGATGAAAAAGAATTTTTTGATGCCTTGGAAAGAATAGAAGAAAGAGAAATAAACATGGATCACATGAGAGAAGTTTTCAAGAAAAGAAAGAAGATTGGTTACAATTATAATTAGAATCATGAGAAGTAGTAGGAGAGAGAGAAAAGGAGCAATTGGAAGAGGAAACACAAGCATAGGTGTGGTAATAATGAACACACACATTTGTATGAGAATATAAATGAAAATAAATATGGAGGTCAAGATTTTTATCCCCTTGGGAATATGATGTAGGGGCATCTTAGAATGCTCATAAATAGTCTAGAAGGTGTCTTAAGAAGGAACAAATTTGAATTTGTGTAAGTCAGTTTTCCCTCTAAAAGAGGAAGTTCAAATTTTCATATTGTTTTAGTGAGTATAATTTAGTGTTGAAAATTTGTAAAGGATGACTAAAGTGGTAAATGACCATTTATGGTCTCAAAAATTTCCTATAATGCTAATTAATGTATTTGTCAAGAAAGATGTGAGGTGGTAGTCAAATTAAACCACCACCCTACGTGGGTTTAGAGTTCTTGGAAGTTTCTTATTTCAAAAAATGTTTATAATGATTATTTTAGAGTCTTTTACATAGAATTAAGGTTATATATAGAGAACGGTATCTAGAAGATATGGAGGTGAGAAGGAGGAACATGGTAGACCATGGTTATATGAAGGAAGGTCTACAAAACTTTGTATAGGACTATGAGAGTCCATTTTCAGTAATGATCACTACTATTAAATAATGAAAATGGTGTTTGATTTGTAAGTATGTTACTTTCTTGTCTAATATTCATGTATAGAGAAAGGATGATCAAACTAGTGATATATTTATTTCAATATTAAGTGGAAATGAATTACATTTTTGTATATGATTGTGTTTATAACCTGTGAGAAATCATGAGTTGATTAGAAGGATTTTCATAAGAACATGTGTGAAATATCTAGTGAAGTTAAAGATTAAATGCCTTTGGATTTAATTTAGGTTATATATTCAATATTTAGGAGTTTTTATCCAAATAATGATACCCTAATTTCTGAGAAAGAAAGGTTGTGTAAACTCTATGTTGGATTTGAGTAATCTCAATATAATGTAAGAATTTGTCATTACGATCTATTTCAAATGCATCTCAGGATTATTTGTATGCTCATATAGACCATATGCTCTAAGAAAAGTGAAATTATTCATTTTTTAAGTCTAATAAGGTGACAAACTATGTTATATCTATGTTTGTGTCTTTTTGCTTAGTAAACAATTTATGTATTGTTAACATGAATTAAGTTTATTTGGATGGGTTTGATCACCAATATGTGAAAGAGTTTAATGAATTATTGGGAAATAAAAAATTATAATCCATAAATAAAATCATTAATTCAATATCTCGTATAAACTCTGAACTCTATTCCTGTAAATGATGAAGTTTGACCAAATTGTGAGTATTAGAATTAGCTTGCAAGAAAGTGGTCTTTATATGGATGGTCTAGGATTTGAAGATATTGAAGTGATTGTTTAAATATAAAATTATATGAAAATCAATAATGATTTATGATTTGTTAAAATTCAATTAGTCATTGCTTTAAAACCTATTTTGTGATAACCACTCCTTTCATGTAGCAAGCCACTGTTTGATCTTATGTACTTAGTTCAAAGGCAAAGAAGTGACTTGATATTGCCTAATAAGGTATATTTGGAATAAAATTAAGTGATATGGATATTTTTTGAAGGTATAAATTTCATTTTGAGGATATTTTATTGATATTAGTTCAATTAAATAGAGTACATGCATGTAGCTTATCAAACTATTAACTTAAGTAAGTGCAAATGGTGTTGGAATACCTAAAAACGGATGAATAAGTGTGGTCTAAGGGTGGATTAATGTACCTAGGGTATAGGTAGACCTATATAGGTGCAATTATGTTTTAAAACCTCTTAGAAACAAATATATGATTAATAGTGTGCTCTTAGTCTGTGAATAGGGGTAGAAACCTTAGATTTAGTGTTTTGATATTTTCAAGAGTTTTAACCCATTAAAAACACTATAAATTGGTAATAATACTCTATCTAGTAATATCAAAGTTTTGAATGTTTTTTTGGGTTGAAAACATATGGATTGAGGGACTAAGTTGGAGTATGCTCAAAGAAGAGACGTAGTTAAATATGCCAAAGAAGGAAAAGACATGTGTGAGGAGTGAGACAAAAATAAGAGATGACTAAGATATAATAAAATAATGGGTGGCCAAAAATTTCAATATATTTCTATGGGAGTTTGTACCTTTTTCATACAAAGGATGTTTGCCCATTTGGAGGGCTAATTAAGGGGTTAGGTAAGTCTACAGGTACCAAAATTTTTAAAGTAACCTAACTTAAGAACTTATGTCTAGAAATAAATTGATAAAGGGTAATAAAAAAGGTATTTGTTTTTCCTCGATGATTTGTTTGACAAAATAGAATAAAAAGTTTTTCTTAAAATAGGGTTATTAGTAAGCCAAAGCAAGGGAATGACTTTTGAGAGAAAAGGAAGGAAATGAATGATAAAAATGGTTTGATTTAGTTTGTAATGGTGTGACATAATTTTTTAAGTGTCTTGAATATGTGATCGATTAGGTGATTTATGTTTCAGTCTTTTTGTACTAGATTGGCCTAGTGTTGGCTAATGGAGGGCTTGATAGTTTTTGTATACAAAAATAAGAAGAATTGTAAGCTAGTGAGAAGATCTCTACATCACAATTGATTTTTACCAACTTTAAAAACCTAACTATACCAATAAAATTCCTAACAATTTTTCAAACATACCCCAACACAAAAACCAATTTAAAAATCAAACACCTAGTGCTTTTAGTCAAATGGACAATTATCCCCTTTCCTCATGAAATAATTTGATAATATAAAGGATAGAGTCCAAATCTTATTAATATGGCTCCTAAAAATAACAAAATAAATTTAATTTTGAAGAGATTTTTTCATATCCCTATGATGTGAGCAAAATGACTACACTATTTCCCAAATATTTTGAGCTCCCTAAGTTTGATAAGTACAAAGGAAAAAGAGATACCAGGGAACATTTAACAAGATTTTATAATTCATGTGTAGATATTGATTATAAAAGTGAATTCATGTTATGTATAGTCCCATAAAGCGTCAGATGATAGGCCCTTGAATGGTTCCCAAGACTCCCAAAAGGATCTATCTTCACTCTTGAAGATCTATCTAAAAAGTTTATCTATCATTTATTTTACAACATTGATAAATAATTGACCACCCTAGATCTGAATAATACCAAAAAAATGGTTAACTATTTTATTATTTAATTCAAATGTGGAGGGAAATGAAAAGCTTCTTTACATGGTCATTTCTAGATATAGATTTGGTGGATATTCTAATGAACAACTTGAATTTAGATTTAGGACATCACTTAGTAATTATTTTCCCATGATCTTTTGATGAGATTATAAAAAAGGGAATTTAGATATAAATAACTTTGATAAAAAGGGTATAGTTAAAATATTCAAACCAAACAATAAAAATTACTCCAAACTAACAAACAAACCCAAGTTATTTTCTAAAAATAAGAATCTTGTTGGTGACAGTGTAATGGATGTAAAATAGATTTAGAACCCATAAAGTCAAACATATAACCAATCGACTCACAACATGACAATTACTAGTGTTAAACCAAAATAAGGAATACCAAAATTTAATTTTACTCAATTAGGTGACACTTATGAAAATGTTTTCCAAAAGTTGGCCCATGCAAACATGGTTATTTAGAAAAACACAAAACTTGTTAACCAAATTTGACTTATAGATCAAATTGGGGCACCTTTAGGTAAAAAATTGAGTTTTAAGTGTTTTATGGGGTTTAATTTTTGTTCATAAGATATACCATAGTTAATTTAATGTTATTAAATGTTGTATTAGTCTGTCATTAATTCTATTATCCAACATGTCCTTTTGAGTCATTTTAGGGGTTAAAATTGAGTATTTAATGAGTTGTAAAAGTTTATTGGGAAGTGTGAACATTAAAAAATGTTATGTCACATCCCATGTGTCTTTATATGTCTTAATAAACTAACATGACTAAAAAGTGGTAGGTTGATTAGAAGAAAAGGTAGTTTTTTTAGAAAAGTCAAGAAAATGGCACTTGTATGACCCATGGGGAAGTGTGCCACATGGGAAAATATCATGTAACATACCTTAATATTCCTCACACTAATCCCAATGTTTTATTTTCTTTGTAAGTTCCATTTTTTGTCCAAAATTGTTCTACTCCATCTTTGTTTTTCTAGACATGCAGAAGTGGCTTTCAAGCTTTTGCTCAGTACAGATAACTGAAGAGGTTTCATGTCAAATACTTCTAGGAGGTTAAATTAAAATAAGATGAATTCAATTTAATATAATTATTTTGAATAATATTCTCATTTTCTTCATGAAACATCCTCATGAAGTTGGATATACTTTTTTGCTAGCTATTTTATGCACCCTATAGGTTTTGCTCCATTTTGGTCAAATCCATATGAACCATTTAGTGATTTTAACTCAAAAGTATGTTATATAATTTATAAAATGGGATAAATACTTATTTTTATATTTCATGGTATTTTTATAGGTCGAGGACATCAAGGTTGTAAGAAGATACAACTTTCTGAGTTGTATGTAATTTTTTACTATTTCTAGGAGCTTCATGTCTATTCATGGTTTCAAGGGGTTGTGATAGGAATTTTAAATTTTTTCCAATGATATAATAATTACCTTAACCTATCAATATATTTTCCAAGGCAACTCTCCATGGAACTATAATCATATGCAACATTTTTAGTTAGGCAACCGTGACCATACTTGCTTATAGGTGCTTAGATGACAAATTCATGTTGAATAGGATGTGTTGACACTTGTTTCAGATAATTTGAGATGTGATGAGTAAATTTATATATTTTAAATGTATATACAACCCATTTAAGGAAAAATAAAATGCATATTGTCCATGTTTTTCATTTACTTCCTATGTACACTAAATGGTCACTTATAGTCAGCCTTGACAAAAGGTTAAATAAACATTTAAAGAGTTAAAGCATTATGGTGAAACTCTCATTGATGGTAATAATCCACTAAGGGATAATGGAAAAAAATTTAAATGATAGGTTTATAAATTTAAGTAGGTTTACCCTCAAAGTATGATGACTATATGAACTCAGGGACATTTTTGAAAAAATACAAAATAAAGTTCCAAGCCTTTCTATGGATATCTTAAAATGTGGTTATAAAGTGTTTGGAAGCCTTTAAATATGTTTATATATCAGCCTATAACATATAAAATATCCTTGAAAATTTTGAGAGGGAAAGTATCAGTTGAGGATGGTGATTGAGAGGCCCAAAGTTACTCATAAAAATATTGTAAATAGGCAATGGCGTCTATAGGCTTTCATCCAAAAATACCTTCTCCATCCAAAGGTTGAAAAAATTGAGTATGACACTATGATAGAGTTATGCCAAATGATGAAGGTGAAACTATATATCTAAAATACTATAAAATAATATTATAAGTGGTGTCATGGCCCTCAAACTCACCTACAATTCATACAAGTTGTCTAACATCCACCTACAACCACTATCTCCTTCAAGGCCTAACGCAAGCCTAAAAGACTATTACATATTCCCATTATTTTTATACATCCTAATAGTTTAGGATGAAATTTACACTCAAAATATAATCTAGATTTTATGATATTCTATTATTTGATCTCACAATGCACCTACAGATACCTTTCAAATCAAGCAAATATAGTCAGCTAACTACAGACAAATAGTGAGCTAACTTTGGTGCTTTGGTGATGTTTAAGTGCATCAAAATTGAATATAGGTATAAGTAAATTATTATTTAACTTTTTATATTTAATTTAGGATATAAAAAATCATAATCAAGTCTCAAGGATAGAGCACACACCTACATCAGGGTTTAAGGGTATGGTGTCTCAGTCTAGCAAGGAAGGACATAGTTGAGAAGTTCAAGTGCATATGAAGGGTATAATAATGTTTTAAATTACCCATATTATTTTAAAATTACCTAAATATTAATAATTTATTGTACATTTTTTTCAGACATATAATATATAAGTGCACCTATAGGTGCCTATTCCAAATAGAAAACACAAACAATAGTCCATCAAGTTGAAAAGTAAGGCCTATGTGAGGTGTTTGGTAGAGTTAGAATGATAAGTGAGTTGTAATAAATTTAATTATATTTTTAATAGTATATTTATACCCTTAAATATCATGAAAATTTTCCAAATGAGCTAACACACACACACACACACACACACACACACACACCTACATGTAGAGTTTCAAGTAATAGTCATAGTCAAACAAGAAACTCAGTCACCTAGATAGTTGTATGGGAAAAAAAATAGAAGGATGGAGTAATGATGAATGGATATTTTTAATTATTTATAAATACTATGTTAGTGTCTATAATCTCTTTAGAGTGGTAAATAACTAGAGAAAGGAGCCCAAAATCAAGCATACACAGTCTGAATTGGACAAAACCTTGCAGAATTAGCCTTTGAAGGAGTCTATCTTGGTTTATTTCAAGTTTGAGTGGTCAAATGATGTCACCAACGACTAAAATTTTTTATATGGAATATAAAATAATTATTTAATCCCATATAACATTCACCATTATTTGATGAGGTATGGGAGTTCCCTCTATTTTGTCTCAAATAGAGGGCACTCCCTTTGTGCATAAACCTACATTTTGAAGAAGAGAGGTGAGAAAGCATGAACCAAAAGATGAGATAAAATTTTAGGAAAGTGTGGAGAGTTTGAAAACATCTAGATAAATATGTTATAACATGACAAATAATATGGAGTTCAAAAGGGTACCTTTCACTCTTAAACTTGCAGATAGTCTCATGAGGTATGGTTATGCCTAAAGGCCAAACAAGTGGTTAGTTTAAATTATAGTTATAGGTGAGATTTAAAATGGATTTAAACATGTGTATTGGATTATTATAGGTGTGTTTGAGCTATCAAGAGGCAAGGAAAATAATCAAAGGTCATTTTGAGCTCTAAGTTGCAGTCAGGCTTAAAGCTAAGGTTTTGGCATAGACCCCAAATGGATGGTCACCTTCACTTTCCTCATGAGGTGAGAATTTAAACCTATTGTATAATTTTTTTGTGTCAATATAGATCTAACCAATCTTTCATAAAGTATATAAAACATTAAGAAGCCACTTTTTAGACCTTAAACAACATTAGGCATGTTGGAATGGGCAAAATAGCTCAATAAGAGAGTTTCAAATGTTCATATCTTCCTAGAGGATTTTCTTAGGATCGAAATAGGTTTAGAAGAGTTATTAGGGGTCTTGAAAGTCATTTTTGTGTGTTTTTTTTTTTTCCAATTTATATGTTAGAGCTTTATGAACAAATCTTAAGAGTCAAAATAGGCCTAAAACACTTTCAAACCCTCAATCAAGACCAGTTTGGAGAAATGGAGTTGGATATCTGATCTAATGGAATATTTTTACCATGAAAGATATTTTAATTTTTGGAGGACACACTCAATATACTCCTCATTATTATTGGTTGTATGGACTTGTATGAATAGGGTGTAAAATAGGGTATTTTTGACCATTTTTTGTGTTATGTAAGTTTTAGGAGGATTGTGAATATGAAACAAACTTTGGGATAATTTTTAAGACTTTTCATAACCCCTGATATATTTTTAATTCTTAAAAAAATTGTAAGTGTTAAAAAAAATCAGATTTATCTTAGCCAATCAAAACAAACATTTTGGACAATCTAGTGAAGAGTTTGAAAACCTCAAGTGGATGTCATTTTAAGGTGTCCATAATGATTATAAGTAAATGGAGGGTATTTATAGGTTTCATAAACTCCATCCCATGGATTTTCATGAGAAAATAAAGCCTTTTTTGAAACCAATTGTGTAAGGTGCATGGAAGAGAAGTTTTCTGGATAACAAATGATAATAGCTTATTTTAGGATGATTCCAGATGACTAGGCCTACAACCAATGCATTGGGAGGAATTATTAAAATACTTATACCTAATTTAAATCATCATAACTATCCCTAATTATTTTTGGGATGTTAAAATAGGTCCAAATTATGAAGGTATTTTTTTGAGTCAGAATGAGGAGTTTCATGCCACTTTGCAAGAGTTTAGTGATTTAGATTGACACTTGGAATTATTAACCTTACATGATTAATCCCATATCCTCTTCTCATTAACAACTAATTTCTTCTCTTATCTTTACAAGTGTGCTTGTGACCCTTGGACTTATCTCTTCTGCTCTCTCTCTTTCAAGTTCTATAAGAACTAACTATTTTGGCCATTGTAATTCATGCTCTTCTTGAGTATGGAAAATCCCTACTAATTTTTATACCATTAGATAAATAAAACTAATAATTTTTACCTCTAAATGACTATTATAGTGATTTTTACTTAAATTTTTAATATTAATTAGTGAAGACTATGGATTCCTTAGCATGTTGTCTCATTCTTGAAACATATTTGCAATTGGAAAGCTTCTTCTTACAGGGAATGTGAAGTGTTCTAGGAAATGTCAAGGATTGATTGAGTTATTATTTTCATTAGTGCCATTCAGGTCCTCTTTTCTAATCCTCCTATCTTTTCACATTCATCCATAACCTCATAATGTAACATTGATGTGAGAAGTTGTAAATTAGAGAAGTGTATGTTCAGTTTGTCCCTTGATTTTATGTGTAACATGCTTCTAGTTGAAAGTCATAATATTTTTTGGTGTATCAACTCCCTTATGTTGTTTTATTTCATTTATCTCTCTCCCTTTTCACCCCCAAAGTTAGGTGTAGTTATAATCGAAAGTGGTACATCAAGGGAGCTAGCCCTATCTAGAGATTCACCTCATCCTTAGGCTATCCACAAACCTAGAGGTGATTAAATTATACCACTTGGATGAGGATAACTTAGTAATATACTAAAAGGGTGAAAATCCAAGTGAAAATATTTTTTGGCATTCCTAATGGGACTCTTGGTTCAAGAGGTTAGAAGATTTTTGGTGTTGTCTTTCAATATTCAGCCTTTGGAGGCATCTATTCAAGAATTAATTGTGACTCCAAAGATATATTAGCTGGTCAAGTAGCCTATGTTATCTTTTGAATATTATTGGTAACATTTTACTATGTATTATTTCTTTAAATTATGTTTCATGGATTATTTTGGTGTGGATATTTGTCTTACACAAGTTGGTGAGACATTTAAAGCTTGTTCCATTCCATATCAACAAGAGTACACTTTAAATTAGCCTTGGTGTGATTCTTAACAATATTATAATGACCATTTCCAACCCTATCATGATCATTATCAGAACTATATCTAACCTTATCATGAGTTTTATCTATCCTATATCTAGCCTCCTTAATATCTTGCTTCTCCTTGTCAACCTAGCCATTTCTCAACTCCATCCATTTCCACCTTCAAGTAAACACTTTTGGGATATGATAGGTATAAGTTAGAGCTTGATATTCTAAAGGGATGTGGTTAAGAGGTTCCTATTCATATTATTCATAAGGTTGGAGATGCATTATATTTTTTCAAAAGAGAGTGGGTACCTATTGAGAGAGCTAATTGGCAAAGGCTCACAAGTGAGATGTTTGATGTGAGTGGCCTAGTTTCTTCCTTAGAGGATAGGATAAGAGTTCATGAAACAAAACCTCACCAAACATATCCACCTTCATATCCAATTACCCAAGTTCCCTATCAACCATATTTGATCCCTAATCATGATCCCAATTAATGATATCAAAGTCATCTTTTTCCCAATCATTTGGATGAGAGTTGAGAAGAGACCTTATTTTTAAAGCTAATCTTGATAGGGAAATTGAGTAAGATAATATTCATATGCAAAAATCCATGATAGAATTAAAGGAAGTGGAATTTAATCCCTCATTACCCTCTCACATTACATCCCCACCACCTTAAAAGGAGATTTCAATCCTAACATCCTAAGCTGGAATAAGATAGTAGAGTCATGGGGAAAGAAAGTGGAGAAAAGTCTTGACAAGGAGTGTGATGTTGAGAAGGAGCTTCATACTATATAAACCCCTCCCACCCTTCCTCAAGAAACCTCTTGTCCTTCATATTAATCCCCTTGTATTCCTCATGATTATTTATATCAACTTTAAGAGACTTTTCCAAGATAACCTAGCCAAGAAAATTGAAGAGTTAGAGTCAAGGATGAGGCTACTAAGTCAAGGTGTGATGGAAGGTTTAGACCCAAAAGAAGATATTATATCTAAACACACCACATCCACCATCCTTAAGAGGGTCTTCAAGATAAATTTAATGAGAATGAAGTGATTTTCAAGTGGAATTAAGAAAATCAAGTTGTTTTAGCCCAAGGTCTTCCTCCCCTTCCCCAAGAGCTTCTAAAAGATCCCCCTACATTTCAATCTCAATCTAATTTTGAGTTCTATGTGCCACCTCCACTAGCTAGTTCATCTTCTCCTCACCCTATCACCCATTACCTTGATGGACCTATGGTATGGGAACCTAAAGAGGTGTAGCTAGTTGATAAGGAAAGACAAATCTTGCTTGAAGAAATCATACCTCCTTGGTAGCCTCATTGGGCTCGGTCACATGATTTCAATATGCCTAGTATTGGCATCACCGTGAAGGAGAAAGAGATGGAAGATCTTGAAGCCCTTGAGGAAGACTCTACATCTAATCAAAAAGTAGTGGATAATCATCTTAAGTATGAAGATGAATGTGCTATTATGGATGTAGAACACTTCCAAGTCTTTCCCAATGAAGTTATAGCCATAGAAAATTTTCTTAAAACCAATATGTAATATATTGATCTTGAAGATGATCTAATACCTTAGCCTAATCTTGAATCACTATAAAATTCATTGGAGATTGGATAACATCATCTTGATGACATCACACATCAAGAAAAGAAGATTGAAGAGTTAGTGGTTTTCTATGATAAAGAGGACAAGGATGATTAACATCTATACTTTGAATTACTTCAAGAGCTTAAAGAGATTTTCCAAGTTCAGGGTCACATACATGACAAGGTGAATAAATAATATTTCATGGATAACAATTATAAAGACTAGATAGAGTATGTAAGGACTCTTGATGAGATAAAAGAGCTTACAATTGAGAAGAAACCCAATCTTATTGAGAGACCTATAGGAATCAAGAATGACATTGTAATGGAAGATCCACATGAGAAGGTTGAGGATGTTTGGATGAAATAAGAGCTCATTTCTATATCAAACCTATTTGAAACTTTCTAATTTTCAACAAACATCATACCATTGAAATTGACAAACATCATGGAAAAGTTGGAAGCATCAATGCTAAAGGATAGTAGGTTATATGCCTCATTCATTCCTTTGTTTCATGAAGCAAAAAGAGTTTAAAACATACCCTTTGATCCAAGAGGAATTTCTCATCTCAAGTTAGTTAGTGTTTGATTTAGTTAGTTTAGTTTAGTGTGTGTGTGTTCCATAAGTTCTCATGAAGCACATGTGTTTGCTTTTGTTTTGTGTGTGTCTTTTATTTTATGTGGTTGAGGTAGTCATTGGTATTATCTTGATCAAATATTATATTAAATGATCAAATAATTATTGTTTTTATTATACTTCAGATGAATCCTAATTCTAATGGAATAATAAGGCTACTGGTCTAGTCAGCATAATAGGCATGCTACCCCAATGAGTCACCAATTTGTTGATCAAATTTGACTTTTAGGTCAAATCAGGGCACCCATAGGTAAAAATTTAGTTTTAAGTGTTTTATGGGGTTTAATTTTTGGTAATAAGGTATATCATAGGTCATTTAATGTTATTTAATGTTTATTTTCCTTGGTCAGTAATTTTGTTAGCTAACATGTGCTTTTGGGTCATTTTAGGGGTCAAAACTGAGAATTTAATGAGTTATATGCATTTATTATGAAGTTTAAAGATTTGAAAACATGATTTAAAGTCCCATGTGTCATTATAGGTCTTAATAAATTTAAATAACTAAAAAGTTTCATGTTCATCATAAGAAAAGGTAGTTTTCTTGAGAAAAGAGAAGAAAATGACACTTATATTGCCCATGGCGAAGTGTGCCACATGGTAAAAGCTCATGGAAAATCAATTAATATTAATTCCACTCATAAAAAAATTATTTTCTTTGTAAGTTCCATTTTTTTTCTAAAATTGTTCTGCTCCATCTTTGATTTATTAGACATATAAAAGTGACCCTTATGTTTTTGCTTAGTACAAAAAATTGAAGAGGTTTCAAGTCAAATGCTTCTGGCAGGTTAAATAATACTCATATAAAATCATCTAAATATATTTACTTTGAATAATAGTGTCTTTTTATTCATGAACCATCCTCATGAAGTTGATTGTACATTTTTACTAGTTATTTCATGTACCCTATAGGTTTTGCTCCATTTTGGTCAAAACTATACAAACTAATTGGTGATGTTGACTCCAAAGAATTTTTCCTACCTGATAATATGCTATCCATACTTATTTTCATTTTTCATAGTGTTTTTATAGGTGAATTACATCAAGATTGTAAGAAGATACATCTTTCTAAGTTGTAAGTAATTTCTCACTATTTTTAGGAGCTTCATGCCTATTCATGGTTTTAGGGGGTTCTGATAGGACATTTAAAATGTTTATAATAATTTTATAATTCCATTCACCTATTAATATGATTTATAAGGCAACTCCACATGGAACTACAATCATATGAAACACTTTCAGTTAGGCAGTCTTTAACATGCTTGATTATAGGTGCTTAGCTGAGATATTAATGTTGAATAAGATGTGTTGGCACTTGTTTTTGGTAATTGTAGGTGTGAAGAGTGAAATAGGATATTTAAAATGGATATATAACCCATTTAAGGTAAAATAAAATGCATATTATCCATGTTTACCCTTTACTACCTGTGTACATTGAATGGTCACTTATAGTCAGCCTTGATAGAAGGTTAAATATTCATTTCAAGTGTTGAAACATGGTGATGAAAATATCATTAACAGTAATAATTAACTAATGGATAATTTAAATTTTTTTAAAGGCTATTATGATAAATTTAATTAGGTTTACCATCAAATCATGATTATTGTATGAACTTAGGAAAATTTTCCCATAAAATGCAAAATACAGTTCCAAGACTTTCTATGGATAGCTTAAAACATGGTTATCAAGTGCTTGTAAGCCACTAAATATGTTTATATATTATCCTATATCATATAAAATATCCTTGTAAATTTTTAGAGGGAAAGGATTAGTGGAGGATGGTGATTGAGAGGACAAAAGTTACTTATAAAAATACTGCAAATAGGAAATGACTTCTACAGGGTTTGAGCCAAAAATACCTTCTCCATCCAAAGGTTGAAAAAATTGAATAGGCCACTATTATTTAGTTATGTAAAATGGTGAAGGTGAAACTCATGATATAAAAAAATATCAAACAATATTATAAGTGGTGTCATGTCCCTCAAACTCACCTATAATTCATATAAGTTGTCCAACATCCACCTATAGCCACTGTCTCCTTCAATGCCTAACACAAGCCTTGAAAATTATTCATTGTTCCCATTATTTTTATTAGTCCTAATATTTTATGAGAACATTTATACCTAAAATATCATCTAGAGGATATGATATTCTATTCTTTGATCTCATAATGCACCTGCAGATACCTTTCAAATCAAGCAAATACAGTCAATTGACTACAAGCAAACAATAAGCTAGCTTTGGTGATTTGGAGATGTTTTAATGGAATACAAAGTGAATTAAAGTATAATTAAATGATAAGTTACATTTATATATTTAAGGGTGTCTCTAAAACATCATAACCAAGTCTCAAGGAGCTAGTACTCATTTACAACAAGGTCTAATGGTAGGGTGTCTCAGTCTAGCAAGGAATGACTTAGTTGAGAAGTTTAAGTGCATATGAAGGGTATGAACATGGTGTAAATTACCCATCATATTTTAAAATGACATAAATATTAATAATTTCTTTTAGTTTTTTTTTCTAAACCTAAAATATACAAGTGCACCTATGAGTGCCTATTTTAAATAGAAAATATAGTCAACAGTCCATGAAGTTGAAAAGCAAGGCCTATGTGAGGTGTTTGGAAATGTTGTAATGATAAGTTAGTTTGAATAGTTTTAATTATAGTTTTAATTGTCTGTTTATACCCTTAAATATCATGATTAAGGTCTAAATTAGCTAACATACCCACACACCTACAAGTAGAGTTTTAAGGAATAGTCAAAATCAAACAAGAAACTCAGTCACCTAGACAATTGTATGGGATGAAAAATATAAGGGTGGAGTAATGATGAATGGATATTTGGAATTATATATAAATACCATTTTAGTGTCTATAAGATATTAATATTTGAAAAAACCCATAGAAAGGAGCCCAAAAACAAGCATACACAGTTAGAATTGGACAAAATCCTACACAGTCAACCTTTAAAGGAGTCTATCTTAGTTTTTTGCAAGTTTTACGGGTGAAATGATGTAATGAAGGAATAAATTTTTTTATATCTAATATAAAATACTTATATAATCCCATAAAACATTCACCATTATCTTAGGAGGTAGGTTAATTCCCTCTATTTTGTCTTAGATAGAGGGCACTCCCTTTGTGCATAAATTGCAGAAGAGAGGTGAGAAATCATGAACCAAAAGATGAGATAACATTTTAGGAAAGTGTTTTGAGTTGTAAAACATATAAATAACTTTTTTAAAACTTTCACAATAATATGGAGTTCAAAAGGGTACCTTGCACTCTTAAACTTGCAAATAGGCTTATGAGGCATGGTTATCCCTAAAGGCCAAACAAGGGGTCAATTTCAATTATAGTTATAGGTACGATTTATAATGGATTTTAACATGTGTATGTGATGACTTCAGGTTTTTTTGAGCTATAATGATGTAAGGAAAACCATAAAAGATCATTTTGAACTGTAAGTTGTAGTCAGACTTAAAGGTAAGGTTATGGCATATACCCCAAATGGATGGTCACCTTCACATTCATCATGAGGTGAGAATTTAAACATATTATATCATATTTTTTTGGCTAAAAAAGAGGTAAAAAATATTTTTTAAATGAGAGAAAACATAAATAATCCACTTTTTGGATCATAGACAACATTAGGCCTATTGGAATGGGGAAAAGAGATCAATAAGAGAGTTTTAAATGCTCATATATTCCTAGAGGATTTACATGGTAGACAAAGAGGTTTAAAGGAGTTAATATTGTTATTGAATTAAATTTTTATGGAATTTGTTTTTAGGTTAGATGTCATAGCTTTATGAACAAAGATTAAGAGTCAAAATAGGCCTAAAACCCTTACAAACCCTCAATCAAGACTAGTTTGGATAAATGGATTTGTATATATTATCTAATGGAATATTTTTACCATGAAACATATTTTAAATTGAGGAGGATGAACTAAATATACTCCCCATACTTTTTGGTTGTATATATTTGTATAAATAGGGTGTAAAATAGGGTATTTTTAACCATTTTTTGTGTTTTCTAGGTTCTAGGGGGATTCTAAAGATGAAACCAACTTTGAGAGAAATTTTAATAATTTTATTAACCCCTAATTTCCTTTTAATTATTCATAAAAACTCATATGTGTGCAAACAAGCAAATTCATCTTATCCAATCAAAACTAGCATATTGGAAAAGCTAGTGAAGAGTGTGAAAATCTCAAGTGGATTTACTTTTAAGGTGTCCCTAATAATTCTAAATCCATGTATGTTATTTATATGTTTCATCCACTCCTTAACATGGATTTTATTGAGCAAATAATTTCTTTTTTAAAGCAAAGTTTGTAGGGTTCATGGAAGGCAAAAGTTCATTTTAGGATGATTAAAAATGACCATGCTTTTATCTAATGCATGGGGAGGCATGGCTGAAATAATTACCATTAATTAAAATCATCATGCCTATACCTAATCAGTTTTGGGACTTTCAATTAGGTGTAAATCATGAAGGTATTTTTTTGAGCCAAAATGAGGAATTTCATGCCACTTTGCAATAGTTTGGTGAATTGGATGGACACTTGGACTTACTTAACTTAAATGGTTCATCTCATATCATATTATCATGTCAAATTAACTACTTATATGATCTTGACAAGTGTCCTTATGAACCTTGTACTTCTCTCTTCGCTCTCTCTCAATTTTTATAAGTGCTAGCCATTTTGGTTTTTGTAACTCATGCTCCTCCTAAATATGGTGAAGCCCTACTCATTTGCATACCATTTGATCAATAAGACTACTTATTTTTATCTCTGAATTATTTTTATAGTGTGTTTTACTTGAATTTTGAATCTTTTTTTTTGTGAGGACTATGGATTCCTTAGCATGTTGTCTCATTCTTGCATCCTATTTGCAGTTGGAAATCTTCTTCTTGTAGGGCATGTGAAGTGTTCTAGGAAATGTCAAGGATTTATTGAATTATTATTTTTATTAGTTATATTTATGGCCTCTTATCTAGTCCTCCTATCTTTTTACATTCATCCATAACCTCATAATGTAACATTGATGTGAGAAGATGTAGATTGGAGAAGTGTATGTTGAGTTTGTCCCTTGATTTCATGTGTAACATGTTACTGGTTGGAAGTCATCATCTATTTTTTTAGATCACCTCCCTTATTTTAATTTTCTTTCAATTATCTCTCTCCTTTTTCACCCCCAAATTTAGGTGTAGTTACAATCCAAATTGGTAAAGTAAGGGAGATAGCCCTATCTAGAGATTCACCTCATCTTTAGGCTACACACAAGCCTAGAGGTGTTTCAATTGTGCCACTTAGATAAGGATAACTTAGTAATCTTGTCAAAGGTTAAAATACAATTGAAAAAAAAAACTTTTGAATAAAATGTTTCAAAACCTAATTGATAGAAATAAGATGAATATTATAAATAACATCAGATAATAGGTCATTCAACAAACTGATGTATGCGCTTAAAACACTACATTCAATATGTTATTAATAAAGGTGACATATTAGTATGAAATTCATCATAAAAATAATATAATAACCAAAAATTAGTGATATATCAAGACCCATTCCCTAATCATGAGCAAGTTAAGGGTAAACAAAAATAAGAGCAACCAGAATTAAGGAATGTCAACCAAGCTATTCATCCATTTCTTTCAATAATCACTAGAATTAATATGTTACATATTCATGTTAATGTTATAACTTTGTAAAAATATGAATTTTTTATGACTAAAAGACACATGAATCTCACCATACCAAGTGCATTCCCATCTAATTTTAAATGTAAGTACAACATTATAGATCACCTTGAGAAAACAACAACTAACATATTCATTTTAGACCTTATCAAGATTTCTTATTTGTATAAAGATATTATGTATAAAGTCATAAGTATTCCAATGTTAATAAAAAAATTAATCCCAATAAATTATAGGTGTTAATAGGTTCTTTGGAAATAAATAACCAGGTAACATTTGATCATTCTGATGTTTCTCCTTTAGGTTCAAAACATAACCTCCCCTTATATATAGAGGTTATTATTTCTAGGCTTAAGGTAAAAAGGGATTTTATATATAATGGTTTAGAGATTAATATATTTACACTAAGACTCATATAACATCTTCGATATATAATAATAACATGAGAGGAAAATATCATAATAATAAACAAATATGTTAATAACGAGTGTCAATCTATCAACACAATCTATATTCCTTTAACGGTAGGGTATGTCATTAAAGAAACACTTGTTCATGTCACAATATTGATTTACCATATAATATACTCCTTGGATTCCCATGGATCCATTTCATGAATTCAATTCCATCCACCCTCCATCAGTGCTTAAATTTTTCTCATGTAGGAATGGAAGTAACCATTCAAGGGGATCCTCATCCCTTCTAATATTACAAAATTTTGGAAGGTAAATATCAAAAATCCAACTATATACTAGTCACAAAAGATAATTTCACCCCTCTTAAGTATCAACCTTCATTTAAAAACTATGTCAATCCTAAAATTTTATTTCAAACACCTCCCCTTGGTGGTTTGATTAATACTATAACTCCATCCATATCCATTGAAAATTATTAACTAATTCTCCATCTATTGAGAAAGATTCCAATAATCCATCCATTGAACAAGATTCAATAATCCATCCATTGAGAAATCTTCAAATAATCTATATATTAAAAAACATCCAATCCATTATCTAACAAACCATCATCTTCTATTTCTTCCCATTTTAAAATCATTTATCAAGGCTTGAACAAGTACATTATTCAAGATTTTTATACAAGCATAATATATGCCAATCTTAATGAATATGGTAGGCCAAGACATTTAAAGGATAAAAGAATGGTTAAAAGTCTTGGTAAATTAAATTTATTGAGGGATGGATCCTTTTTGATGAAAATATGGATGATTAAAATTCTTTCTAGGTTTACTCAGATGAATTAACTACTTGGTTTATTGCCAATAGATAACCTATTGCAAAATCCATCATGTGCAAAATATTGAATTCTAAAGGAAAAGGTCTTGGTCTCTACGAAAAATGTGTCATTAAACCAATAACACTAAAATCCAATGAATGGAATAATGGTCTAGAATTTAACCGACTTAATTTACATCTAAAAATTTCCCAAAGTGACTCTTATAGTGAGTTAAAAGATGATTCATCACATAGTGAGACAAGTTTCATCATTAGCCATTTTGAAGATTTAACATTTACCAATATTTTTCATGAAAAAATTGTTATAAAACTTGACCTTGCATATCCTTTTCTAATCTAACGAGACCAACAATATACACCAAAACTCAACCAATTTAAAACTCATGAAGCTATATCTGAGTTCTTAAGAATCAGGGATAAAATTCCTATAGATGATCATAATAAGTGTTTTATAATATAACTAGTAGATTCCACATATTTTGGGGAATATAAATTATGTCAATCTATAATTTATGCATCAAAATCAAAACAAGATGATGTTGAAGAAGATTTTCATCTTCATACACCATCCCTAGCTTATAAATATGAATAAGGTTTACTTGTTGAATAAACCATTCCTATAAACATCAATGTTGAAACTAACCCAAATATTGTAAAGCTTACTATATCAATCAGTCTAGAAGAAAGGGATACATTTATAGTACTAATTCATGAGTTTTTTGATGTATTTACATGGTCTTATGTAGCTATGCCATAGTTAGATACAAAAGTGGTAGTTTACCACCTTATGGTGCATCTAGATTCAAATCTAATAAAGTAAAAACTTGAGAAAATAAATTCCAAAATAGCACTACTAGTAAAGGACCAATTTAATAAATAGTTGGCTATAGGTTTTCTACACCCCATCAAATATTCAAATTAGATATATAATATTATGCTAGTATCTAATAAACTTTAGGGTAGCAGAGTGTACATGAAATTTTTTGATATCAATAAATCATGCCTAAAGGATGACTTTCCATTACCTAAAATATATATGACCACTGATTCCATTGTAGGTCATGAAATGTTATCTTTAATGGATGGATATTTAGGCTATAATCAGATCAAAATTATTGAAGGAGATTAACATAAAATAGCTTTTACAACTCCTTGGGATACATTTTACTATCAAATAATTCATTTTGGGTTGAGAAATGGTACATCAACATATCATAGGCCAATGAAGATTGTCTTTCATGACATGTTGAATGATATTATGGAGGAATATGTAGATGAAATTTTTGATAAATATAAATCTAAAGTAGTTCATCCTCAGGTGCTTTGTCATATTTTTGAATGAATTTGATAATATAACATAAGGTTAAATGCCAAAAAATATGTGTTTGGTGTTACATCAAGAAAGTTGTTATGATTTATTATTCCAAAACATGGTATTGAAGTTAATCCTTCAAAAGTTTCAACTATCATGGACATGCCACCACATAAAAATCTTAAGTAGCTCATAAGATTACAAGGAAAAATACAATCCATCATAACATTTATTTCTCAATGTGTAGATATCTATGGCACATTCACCTTTTTATTAAAAAATTATATCCCTTTTACCTAGATAGAAGATTGTGAAAAGTCATTCAATAATATCAAACAATATCTTTCCAATCCACTAGTATTGATGCCACCAATTGTAGGTAGACCTTTTTTGATATATATATAATATACTCAATACGCCCCTAGATCATTGTTAGAATAACTTGACGATAATGGAAAAGAAAGAGTATTATACTACTTAAGTAGAACATTGATATCCTCTGAATTAACTTACTCTTAAATAGAAAAAGATTACCTTATAATTATTTTTTCTTCCCAAAATAAATAGAATTACATGCTTAACAATCAAACAAAATTCATAAATAAAATTGAACCTCTTAAGTATCTCTTATTCAAAATAACTCTAATAAGTAGGATGGATAAGTGGGTTATGTTAATTAGTGAATTTGATTTAGAGTATGTTAATCAAAAGATAGTCAAAGCAAAATTTCTAGAAGATGTATTAGCAAAAGTACTACTCCATGGAAAGGTATCTATCATTGTAGAATTCCCAAATGATGCAATTATGTCTATAGATGAATCCTTAATTTGACAACTTTTCTTTGATGGCTCTTCTACAAATCATGGCTCAGGGGAAGGAATATTGTTGGTAACACTTGATGGGGATTGTATTCCTAAGGCATTTTACATTGAATTATCATATATAAACAATATATAAAAATATTAAGGTCTCATAGTAGGTCTCAATATGGAAATTTAGTGGGAGATCCAACATCTCCTTATTCTTGGTGAATCTGAGCTCATCATCAATCAAGTAAGTAATGAATTCCAAGAACGTGATGATAAGATAGTACCTATAATAAAATGATGGATAGCTTGAAAATATATTTTGAATACATCCAATTAAGACAAATGCCTTGAATCAATAATCAAGTATTATATGCTATGGTAATAATAAGATCATTACTTGACTTAAGCACAAAGCACAAAAAAATGCTTGGTTGAGTACTTAAATATTCTTGTTTATGATACATCCAAATCAAAAATGGTTTGTGAGGTTGTTAGTCCTACTTCTCCATGGTACTCTGATATATATACATACCTTCATAACCATACCCTTCCATCTAATCTATCCTCCAACTAACATAAATATTTCAATCAAGAAATGTCCTGCTATACAATACTTTGCATGTATCATCATGGCTATCATGGAACCCTTTTATGACGTTTAAATTTTGAAAAATATGCTTTAACTATTCAAGAAGTTCATTAGGTAAATTTTAGATCACATTCAAGTGGAAAGGTCCTTGTGAAAACTCTTCTCCAAGTTGGTTATTATTGGTCCATAATGGAATTTGACTCATTTTCATGTATCAAAAAGTGTATACCTTGTCAAACTCATGGATATATTATCCATAGTCCTTCACAATACTTATAACCTATCACAACACCTTGGCCATTCTCTACATGGGGGTTAGACCTCATTGGGAAAATAAATATTATTTCTTCTAATAGTCATAATCACGTTATAACTACCACTGAGTATTTTACCAAGTGGGTAGAAGCAATGCCACTTACTTATGTGTTTGAAAATCAAATTTCTAAGTTTATCCTTAACCACATTATCTATCATTTTGGTATTCCTTCCACTCTCATTTTTTATAATGGAAAATCCTTCAAAAATAAATATTTTAAAACTCTTTTCCATACATACCATATAAATCACAAATTATCAACTCCTTATTACCCATAAGGTAATGTCCAAGCTAAGGAAACAAATAAATAAAATTTCACATTCTTAAAAGATTTGTTAATAAAGTTGGTCATGATTGAAATTCTCAATTATATCCTAGCCTTTGGGCATACTACACTAGTATCCACACACACATGGGGGCAACTCCTTATTCCCTTGTTTATGGTAGTGAGTCTATTTTATCCATAGAGGTTGAGATTCCATCTTTGAGAATATCTTTGTAATAAATCATAGATGAGGAATCATATCAAACATTAAACTTAAGAAAACTTGACCTCTTGGATGAAAAATGACTCAATGCTTTAAACCACCTACAAGTATACCATAATCACCTTTACCATAGCTATAATAAATTAATTAAAGCCAAGGAATTTAAAATTTGAGATCTTATTCTAAAATAAAATTAGTGAAGCATTGATGATAAAAGAGAGAAAAGGGAGAAATTTGATCCTAATTGGTTGGGTCCATACATCGTCATTGCCAAATATAGATCAAGAGCTTACAAATTGATAATAGAAGATGGAGAGGAACTTGATGAACCTTTGAACATAATGCACCTAAAAACATATGTGCTCAAAATTTGGTTATATATGTTATTATTGGTATATACAAAATCAAAATAAGAAAAATGTATATTTTAAAAGAAAAAGAGAAAAGAAAAGTACAAAAAAGCAAAAGCATGTGTACATAGAGCTTCCAGATGTTAAAACTAGTTTATTAGTAATCTGGATAAGTACCATGGTGAAAAATAGGTTTTTAGCACCATAAATAAATCATTGTCTATAAATACCCCTATTAATTGGGGGCGTCATCCTTTAGTCATCCATTGTATATTTCCAAGAGTGTCATTTTGTCCATTGTTACTCATTTTATCCTATAGCATGCTAGAATTCAACATTGAGATTGCATTTGTAAAACATGAATTCTTGTTGATGATTAAAAAAATGTCTTGCTTCTTATTTTGGTATAAAGGGAAAATACCAAAAATAATCCAAAAAAATATCAAAAATACCAAAAAAAATCATAAACATCACAAAAACTAAAACAAATCCAAGTATTCCAAAACATCAACTTCAAAGCAACTACCTTGATAAAAATTGGAGGAGCCAAATCAAATATTTAAATCATGAAAACTCAGAGAGGTATTTTTCCACATAATATTCTACACTATATTCATTAATTCTCACACACCTCTAATTTTTTAATACAATGGCTATTATATAGGCAAGAACATAGGCAAAACAACTTCCTAAATGATATGGACTAATAACCATATATCAATTATTATACTTACAGGTATAACAAATATATTATTATTAAAATAATAATATATTAATTACTAATTTATTAAATTGTAAGTATTAATTAATTTACTGTAAATACCCAAACTAACTATTTAATTTTTACCACTAACTATTCACCTCTCAATAAATATTACTTACATAATATTAATAATGTGAATAATATTATAACATCCACCCTCTTGTGAACATTATTAATCCTATCTACACCCCCTTAATGTGAGCATGGGGAAAATATACATCTTCAAGAATTGCCCTGAATAGAATCATATGCCAATGCATACTTTTAGGTCTGCATACTACTATCTGAATCTTGCTAACTGGATCTTGCTACACATGATCACTAGAATATTTACCACATATACACCATTTAACCCAATTGGATGTGTCATTATCTGATCATCTCCATAAATAAGTAAGGTAGTCAGAGAGTTTTTGTAGATAACTACCCTCCTATACACCCATTGACCACATCCCATTATATCTACACTCTCCCTTATCTCCAAATAGTAGAGGTATTTCAAACAAGTAGGGGATTGAAAAAACACACATTAAATGCCATATTTTACCCTATAAGAAATCAACTTCTTACTTGTAGCCACTATGAATGATCATGTCACTCAATCTCACACAATAAAGAAGACTCCCACTACCATTAGTAATATTCCTTGACTTTAGTCAATTTAGTTCTGAATGGAAAAAGAAACATAGATTTATGTTCCTCTTCCACAATGTGAACATTTCCACACCACACAACTTAAAAAAGAAATGTTTCAACCACATTGAAATCCACACCACACAATAAAAACCACATGGCGACCAAATTAGTATGTGATCTCATCAATGGTGCTTGATGAGAGGTCACTAAATGACCTCTAACCTCCATGTAGTCTCTAACCTCTAATATGCCACTACTTACTAAGGTGATATCTTGATGAAGCTCAAGTACATGATTTTTTTGATGGAAATCCTCCTACAATGTGGAGATCATGTACATGTGAAAATTCATCTAGAAGGCAAATTTTTTTTTACAATTTTTGACTCAAAACTGACAATTCAACTCACTATTTTTGAAAATAAAATCTGATCCTAATAATACACAATGCAAAACTAAATAAGCGTGACTAACATAGACTATAGTCTTAGACAAACTAATGTCAATAAACTTACATAAGACTTTGAAATAATTTACCCACATATATTTAATACATATGACTTAATTAAAAACTAAGACCCTTAAAGTTTGAAAAGATTTTTATGAAGAATTTATTACCTCGTAAACAAAATGACATGATTTTATCTTATCAAGAATATAAAAAAATATAACATAAAACCTCAACATTAAAGACCTTTGAATATGGCTCACAGTTTGATTGACAAGTGGTTGAGATGTAGCTTGTGAAGAATCCAATGAAATTTGTCATGGTGGATGAAAGCTATGAGTTATAAGTGGAGTCCAAGATAGGTGAGGCCAATTTTTATATGGCTATAGACTGAGTTATAAAAGCTAGAGTGAGAGATCATCTAAAGAAGAGGATGATGAGTGGCTGGGTGTCAATGCTAAGTTAAAATCCAACTTGAATCATGATGAAACTATGAGATATGGAATGTATTTTTGAAAAATACATTAAAGCTTGTACCAACATGGTAGGATGAATCAGTAGATATACTTTAAAGTAAAATGAGATCAATTCAAATCCCACATAATTTCTATAAGCTAGATATTTGGATGAAGGCCATAAATACCTTACAACTATCATTAAACATATATGATTCCAAAGTGGCAAAGCAATTACATGGAGTTGGCATTCTATAGGACTGAGCATGAAAAATATTTAGATTTTTGGTATATTCAATATTCAACATGGACTCTCATTCCTAGAATCAAGATATTAAACCCATTCTGATATCAATGATTAAAACTAGAGGAACAAAATCATAGATTTAACTCAAACAAACTCAAAGAGGTATTTAACACATAATATTCTACACTATATTCATTAATTCTCACACACCTATAATTTTGTAATACAATGGCTATTATATAGACAATAACATAGGCAAAACAACTTCCTAAATAATAAGAGGGACTAATAACCATATACCCTTTATTAGACTTACAAGTATAACAAATCTATTATTGTTATAACAATAATATATTAATTACTAATTTAATAAACCATAAGTATTAATTACTTTATGATAAATACCCAAACTAACTATTTGATTTTTAACACTAACTATTTACCTCTCAGTAAATATTACTTACACAATATTAATAATGTGAAAAATATTCTAACATACCTTCTACATTATTCACTTATTCTTGGGTGGGTCACTCACACATCCTTTTAATCACAAACACTTTTCTAGCTTCATCAATCATCCACTTTTTCATCACTTCCCATATTGGGAGAACTATATATGGTCTGATATCCACACATAAATATTATCTATGTGGATTATGTAGGTAGTGCTTAGAGACATGGGTCTTTATGGATAGCTCGGCCATCACCTTCCCCATCATCCATTACCTTAACATTAGATTATATTTTCCTTTGGCTTGCCCCTCACTTGTTTGGTTCTTATCCTTACTCTTGGATACAATCATCTTGTCTTTATTTAGTTTATCCTTGTTTACATCTTTTTTAAAACTTTTCCATTTTTATGTATGTGATTGTTTTGTTTGTTATCTTATTTGTTTTCTATCCTTAACCATTTATCTAGTTATGTTTATTCTTTTATTTATATTTAGCCATTATGTTGGTTCTTTTACTTCATTTTTATCTCTAGTCATTTCAAATGGTTAACCTTGTTTCTTTCTCCCTTATCAATTTGCTTCAATCATTTGAAATACATCTGTTTACATTAATCACTTATCATAATCATTCATTTACATTTGTTTATATTTGTTTCAATCACTCATTATTTTTGTGTGTGTTTTAAATCACATAGATTGCTCTTTTATGATGTTGAATATCTTCTTTTTATTTATTGTTTTCTATGTGTTAAAAAGATTATTTTTTGCAATCCATATATAGTATGGTTATGACTATATCATGATGTACTTTACAATAACAAAATTTATTATTTTATTTTTAAACATGCTTGAAACATCAAAATTCATCATGATTATTCAATATCTTTGGTGGTACTATGTTTTATGATATATTAAATGTTATATTTCTCAAAATAATCCAAATTTTGTTGGAAATTCAATGCAAAGAATGGAAATAAACACTATGTAACAATGTCTAATCCATAAATATTCTCCACTCAAATGTCAGTCATGCATCTATAATAACAAAATTCTGAAAATAAAATGAAAAATAATGTATGATAAATGCAAAAAAAATGTAAGAAGTATAATCAGTGATATCATTTACCTAGGCATACATCCATCTAGGTCATGTAAACTAATAAGTAATGTCCACAGTCTATTTTACAAAATAATCATCTATATTTATCAAATGTGTTTATATAAAAAGTACATCTCAATATATGTATACATCAATGAAATCCATCTATCATGATACACCCTATAGCTCTATCTCATCCTATCCCTCAGATAGAGTATCTAGTCTCAATAATAAATCTATGTGCCATTGTATACCTTGTGGAGGACCCATCACATGTGAAACCTACCCTAATAATCTATCTTATTTAATTGGCTACACAAATCTCATAGATGTTGATCATCTCATAGAGTAATCTTTGAATGATGATTCCCTTTTATCCCATGGTAAAACCTCATCATATAAAATCCTTTAATAGGTAGCAATCTACATCACCCACATCACCCTATCTAATGTAGCCAACTACCCATTTTCAACTAACTACACTCTAGCCTTTGCAATCTCCTAGTGTATGCGTGTCTACATCATAGGTAATCAATCCTATGGCCTATTAAGCATGGTCATTGATGTCATAGGTTTTCATTGATGTCAAAGAGACCATTTGGTATTAATGCATTAATCAAAAAGTGATCATATTGATGGCTTAGAAAGATATGGCACATTTACAAGTCTATAAGGACAAAGAAGAAGTTCTAAGGCATCCATATATGTCTTGATGAATTTTTGATGTGTCACTTGATTATTTGGAAAGATAAATTTGTATATTATAGCTTAAGAGAAGCCAAAATGTCACTGCATGTCATGCAAATATGAATGTAACAATAATTTTGTGCATTTAATGTAGGTACTCAAAAAGTCCACTGAGGTCAAAGGTTTTCATGAAGATGTAATCTATAGTGTGAAGAAGGTACCCTAAATATTTGGAATATTGAAGTGTTTTATAGCTAAATTTATAAACCTTCAAAGTTGTTGCAGTCTATGATGGGTAAAGACCATAAAGTTTAACCACATTAAATTATGAGATCATTAGTCAGTAGATCTAATGCTGAGTGTTCATCATCCAGATTATGATCCACTAATATGCATGAAGTCAAATTGTCAAAGGTTCATGAGATTAAATCTCCTAGTGAAAAGTGTCTCTATTTCATTAATCTGATAGAATATCAATGTTTCTGGTTGTTCATACATATAGAGATTGATGGTGGGGGTTGAATCAAATAGTCAAATGTGTAGAAGGCATGTAGAGCTATCAAGTAGCACAATCATGGGAGCTTTGATCTAAGATCAATGGTGAGTGTTGTAAGATAAAGACCAAACTAATTTTGAGGATATCGATGATGCATATTTGTTTAAAATTTATAGGGAGCATGAGATGAGGTCAAAGTGTCTAATTCTTAACATTTTCTTAATGACTATTAAAATTTAAATATTTAATTTTTTAAGGAAAACCAATGCTTAGTTTTTGAGTTATATCCTTTGATCTAGGGTAAATTTATTACTGAAGTTAAAAATCAAAGTTATAAAGGACCTTAAGGAACATCCATAAAATATAGTTAGAAGGTCTGAATGTTTGGAAAAGTATAGATATGGAGCTTCAAAGTTGACTTTTTGTTCATTCATGGTGTTACTATGTATAAAATTATGATTGAGAAAATTAGGCTTTAGTAGAAGAGTGTTTTGGTAGTCATATTCACATAAACATGTTATAAGGGTTATATGGAGTGGAACCATATATTTGAAAGTGATACTATGTTCTTAATTTGCTTAATGAAGTGCTAAATGGGTGAATAGGTCTTGATGCGACCTATAAGGGCTACTAAGACCTAATTGAAAGTTGTATTTTCTTAACTATCACCCATAGATGTTATGGATTACATGTGACAATGTATTTGAGCTATGTATTAGTATGATATATGTTTTAAGGGTTAAGGCCAGTATTATTACTGACCAAGAAGTTCATATTCAAGAAGACTCTATAAATAGTGAATACTATGGCAATGGTTTTAAGACTTGAATGTGCATGTGTTGAGAGAATAGAATATAGAGATGAAGGAAAGAAATCAGAGGAAGTGTGTTAAGTGGATAGGCTAAAATAAAAAATATATCGAGCATGAGTGAATAAGACTAGATATATCCAAAAGAGGTGTTTGGATGTATTGATTATATGATCAATTTTTAGTGTGTGTGATGAGTTGAAAGAGAGGTGTTAAACATTATTTCTCCAATTAGATTGATCTCTAATCAAAATTTTGGAGTTTTTAATTTCATAGGTGTTGTGTGGGTGTTCAACATCTAGAATAAGTGGGTTCTTGTTCATAGTTAGGGGTGGCTAATCCTTGTGAAAAGGGTGCTTCACTAAAATATCTCATGTTTGTGATCATCTTATATGATAAGTATTCCATGTGTTTGTAGGATTGAGAGTAGTTTTTATTCCAGAAGAGGGTTTTCCACATAGATCTTGTGTTATGTGTGTGATATTTCATCATATTTATTATTCATTGTTATGAACATATTATATGTTTTATGAATGTGTGCGGTCATTTATTAAGATTTTGAAAGGATTGTAATTAAATTATTTAATACCTTGCATCACTAATTCGCATCCCCTATCATTTATTATACCTTCAACAATTGGTATCAGAGTAGGACCTTCATTACTAGTTTAACCACTTGAAGGTGATCAAAGGTACAATATGGAAAGTGAATAGATGTAGGGTTTCTATAATAATAAATGACCATTATGCAATGGATCAAATTATGAATTATAGAATACAAGGATGAGGATATACATCATGTCACTAGGGTTTAATATTTGGAAATCTATCATGGATGGTTATACTACACAAACTACTCCTCTAACTATTACTTCTAATAAGAAGTTGAGTGAGAATGGTTCAAAAGCTATGAATGCTATCATTTGTCATCTATCTGAGGCTAAGTTCACTAAAATTATCCATTACAAGTCTTCTAAGGAAATTTAGGTCAAATTATAGACTATTTATGAAAGATACTCTAAGGTAAAAATTGGCCAAGTTAAATACCTACCGAATGTAATTTGAAGGTCTCAAAATGAAGGAAGAAGATATTGTAGCATCCTATCCTCTAGGGGTTGATGAGGTAGTAAACATGATCAGAGTTCTTAGAGAGATAATTGACAAAGCTACTATAATACAAAAGGTATTAAGGACTCTTATACTCAAATTTGATTTAAAGTTTTTTGCTATATAAGAATGTCATGATCTCACTTAGTTGAAGATGGATGAACTACATGGAATCCTTAATACCTATGAGAGGATAGTTCATGAGGATATACCTCCTAAGAAGGAAGCAACCTTCAAGGTGATCAAGGAAGATAAGAAGAACAAGTTAAGTCTTAAATATTTTGATCTTAATTAAGATCAACATGAATCCATGATTACAAAAAGATTTAATGTAGGATTAGGTAAGTATGAAGGAAAACTTCCTTTTAAATGTTTTTCATGTGGTAAAGTTTGCAATTTTGTAACTAGACAACTTTAAAATCAAAAAAGTTAATAAGGAATCTAATAAATATGAACATAAGAAACTTGACGGTACTCATAAGTACAAAAAGTTCTTCAGTAATAAAAATGGAAAGAAGGAATCATACAAAAGCAATAAGATCCTTTAACATGAATAATATAATAACTCATATGTATAAGAAGTAAACACACCTGATAATGATGATTCTTTTCATAATGAGAACATGGAGACATTGTTTATGGCTCTTAATGATGATGAATTTGAATGTTATTCAAGCAAATATTTCTTTGGTGAAGATAGCTCAAAGGAAGAAGATGATAAAGTCAGTCTTGAAGATACATATCAAGATAATGTGGAATAAATGAATATTCTATAAAGAAATAATAGAAAAAAAGATTCCTTGATCAAATATTATGAGGAAAAAATTGGAATTTTTGAAGGAAGGCAAAGTAATGAAGTCAAGGAGAATGACGATATCACACATCTTGATACTTAGGTTTTTACTCTTAATGATGAAGTAAAGAATAAGGATGAAGAGTGTATCATGTATCAATAAGAGATATAGTCTTTGTAAATGAAACTAAATCAAGTTACAATCAAAGATAAAACTAATGATATAGATAATATAGATGAATTATCTTGAAGATTTTAAGGTTGATAAGAAAAATAATAAGAAGAGGATGTGACAAATTAAGGACTATGAAGAACAATTCATTGTGTTTGAAGTAATAATGAATAATGACACTAGGGAATATGTAGATATAATTAACCATCTCAACAATTAATTATAAACTATGTTTACAAGCTTAAAAACCAAAGAAGATGAGAGATTAAGGTATGTGATTGAAATTGAGTCATTAAAAACTTAGTTAGACAAGACATATTGTAAGGTGAAGTCATTTGTGAAGTTTGAAAAGAGCATAAATGATATTGACAATATTTTGAGTATTCAAAAGCATATTAGTGATAGAACTAGTCTTAGATGTAAACAAAAACAAAGACATGTAACTCAGGATAGGATAAAGGCTAATGTGAATATGGACAATCATACTTTGAAGATCAATCATCAATCAAGGAATGAATATATTGGAAAAATGAAGACAAATCAGATCGGGCAACCAAATGCTATGAGATATGTAAATTTCAATGGTCATTATTACTCCTGTAATCAATTTGGTCATAGGTCAAAAGATTGTAAAAGATACTCAAAGAATTAATTTTCATGGAATTATGAGTAATACAATGGCAAACATGAAGAACATGATCACTCAAGATAATCCATAGGTTCATAAAGAAAGAATGACATCGTTTGCTACAAGTGTTAAGGATTTGGTCATATTTCAAAGTTTTGTAATATCTTCATTAGGGGACTAAATGATAAGGTACATAATCATGAAACTTAAAGATCACAAGGTATGTATAATTTGAGAAACCTAACTTGTTTCAAATGTCATTATAGAGGTCACATAAGAAGGTTCCACAAGAATGATTAGTATTCTAATCCAAAGATTATAAATCCCATCATAAAGAGGAGTGATAGTGAATGGAGGCCTAAGAAGGTAAATGAAAAAAAATATCAAAATGGATTATTTTCCATGACAAAATAGGGAACAAATTCAAATATCAAGTAACAAGCCCTATCTACCCAAATAGAAAAGAAAATCAAGTAGGATCTTGAGAAAAAAAAATAATAAGGTTGATGACTCATTGAAAGTCAATCTAAAGATGATTAAGGACTGATATTTAAGTAAGAGCATGGAGATATGGAAGTCTCTTGAGTTTTGGGATCTTTAATCCCTCTATGACAAGTGGGTGTCTCTACCTATGCTTCTTAGGATACATATTTCTTGTGTGGAATCAAGTGTGTGTGTTATAGATAATGATCAAAATGACATTCAATAAAAAGGTATGTTATTTTCAATTGTATATATGTGCTTGGATAAGGGTGAGCTAACTTAGTTAGCTTGAGTGGCTTGAAGAAGATGTGCATGATGTAAAAGGAAGCATATGTGAATATTATTCAATCATGATAGAAGTTTGAAGATGTCTACCATAGTTATGAATTCAAGAAGATTGACATGATGACTTGATCAGACTAAGTCATGTATTTTCACAATATATTTAATCTTCATGCATGAGAAAAGAGATCTTGTGATTACTATAGGGATATAGGTCCAAGGATTAGAAAATCCCAAGGTCATATTGGTCGATGTCAAAGGGGATGTAATTAATTATTATGCTAAAATGTGTGTATCTTGAGCATATTAAATAGTATTTGAATACATACATAAAGTTGAAGAATGATTATTGGCATGTTAAGGAAGAGACCCTTTGTCATTAATGTCAAACAGGGAGAAAGATCAAAATTATTAAGTTCAAATGAGTAAGAAGTCCTTCTGAGGGTGTTTTACCATCAATGATAAAGGGGGAGATTATTGATCATGGTCATTAATGTCTTAGGTTGTCATTGATGTTAAAGAGAGCATGTGGTACTAATGCATTAATGACAAAGTTATCATATTGATGGTTTGGAGAGATATGGCATGTGTATAGGTCTGTAAGGACAAAGAAGAAGTTTTGAGGCATCCATATATGCATTTGTAAAGTTTTCATGTGTCACTTTATTATTTAGAAAGAGAAACATGCATATTATATCTTAAGAGAATCTAGACCATCATCGCACATAATTTAAATCTAAATGAATTAGAAATTTTGTGATTTTAATGCAGACACTCATAATGTCAACTAAGGTCAAAGGTTTTCATAAAGATGTTGTCTATAGTGCCAAGAAGGTACCCTAAGGATTTTTACTCTTTAAGTGTTTTCTAGCTCAATTTGTAAACCTTCATATTTTCTCTTGTAGACTATGATGGGTCAAATATCATCAAGTTTAACTACGTTGATGTCTGAGGTCACTAGTCAATAGATCTAATAATGAGCGTTCATCATCTATATTGTGATCTAATGGTGTATATGAATTCAACTTGTCAAAGGTTCATAAGATTAAATGTTCTAGTGACAAGTATCTCTATCTCATTGATCTAATATAATATCAATCGTTCACTATTGTTTTTATAGATAAATATTGATGGTGTAGGTCAAGTCAAAGAGTTAAATGTGTAGAGGACATGTAGAGCTGCCAAGTGGTACAATTGTAGGAGCTCTAATCAAAGATCAATGGTGAGCATTGAAAGATAAATACTTGAATAATTTTGAGGAGATCAATGATGTATATTTGTTTAAAATTTTTATGAAGTATGAGATGAAGTCAAATTTCTTGATGTTTAACATTTTCTTAGTGATCATTGGAATTTAAATATTCAAATTTAGGAAGAAAAACTAGTGCTTAGTTTTTAAGCTATATATTTTTTATCAAGGATGAATTTATTAATGTAGTAAAAACCAAATTTGTAAAGGACTTTATGGTACATAAATATAATCTATTGATAAGGTTTTAATGTTTGTAAAATTATATATATATATCTTAAAATTCTATTGTGTATTAATTTATGGTGTTACTGGATACATAATTCTATTTGAGCAAATTATGCTTTAGCAAAAGAGTTTTTTGGTAGATGTATTCACATGAAAATGTCATAAGGGTTATATGGATTGGAATTATATATTTTAAAGTGATCCTTTGTTCTTAATTTGCTTGATGAAGTGCTAAATTGGTGAATAGGTCTCTATGAGACCTATAAGGGCTACTAAGGCCTAATTAAAAGGCATAGTTTCTTAAGTGTGATTGATAGATGTTATGGCTGACCTATGGAAATGTATTAGAGTTATGTATTAGTATGATATATGTCTTAAGGGTTAAGGTAACTCTTATGTTTGACCAAAAAGCTGATATTCATGAAGACTCTATAAATAGTGGAGACAAAGCCAACGGTTTAAAAACTTGAATGTGCATGTGTTGAGAAAGTAGAAGATAGAGATGTAAGAAAGAGATTAGAAGAATTCTAATCAATGGATGGACTAAAATACATATCAGATTGATGATGAGTGAAGAATACTAGAGTTATCCAAAAGAGGTGTTTGGATGCATTGCTTATATGAGAAAGTTTGAGTGTGTGTGATGAGTTAGAAGAGAGGTGTTAAACATTGTTTTTTTGAATCAGATTGATCTATAATTAGAGTTATAGAGCTATTGATTTCATAGGTGTTGTGTGGATACTCAACATCTAAAATAACTAGGTGCTTATTCAAACTTAAGGGTGGGTACTCTTTTTGAAGAAGGTGCTTCAGTAAAAGATCTCATGTTTTTTATCATCTTATAAGACAATTAGTCCATGTGGTTGTAGGATTGAGAGTGGATTTTATTCCCCAAGAGGGTTTCCCACATAGATATTGTGTTATTCATGTCATATTGCATCATATTTCCTATTCATTGTTATCAACATCTTGTATGCTTTATAAATTCTTATGGTCATTGATTAAGAGTTTTAAAGGTTTGTAATTAAAGGTTTAAATATTTTGCATCATTGATTCACCCTCCTCAGTGATTGTACTTCCAAAAATTGGTATTAGAGTAGGACCTTCATTGAAATTTTAACCACTTGAAGGTGATCCAAGGTATAATATGGCAAGTCAATAGATGTAGGGTTTCTATACGAAACAAGCACCATTATTTAATGGGTCAAATTATTCTTTATAAAATACAAAGATGAGGAGATGCATTATGTCTCTACGGTTTGATTTTTGTCAATCTATCATGGATGGTTATACTATACCAAGTAATCCTCCAACTAGTGCTACTAACAATAAGTTGAGTGAAAATAATTCAAAATCTATGAATGTTATCATTTGTGGTCTATATGAGGATGAGTTCACTAAAGTGATCCATTGTAATTCTTCTAAGGAAATTTGGGTCCAATCATAGGCTATCTATGAAAGATACTCTAAGGTAAAATTATCCAAGTTATAGACGTACCTAAGGTAATTTGAAGGTCTCAATATGAAAGAAGAAGATATTGTGGCATCTTATCTTTTAAGGGTTGATAAGGTTGTAAACACGATCAGAGGTCTTGGAGAGATAATTAATGAAGCTAATATAGTATAAAAGGTATTGAGGACTCATACACTCAATTTTGATTCAAAGCTTTCTATTGTAAAATAAATTCATAATCTCACTTAGTTGAAGATGGATGAACTGCATGGCATCCTTACTACTTATGAGATGAGAGTTGATGAGGATAGACATCTTAAGAAGGAAGCAACCTTCAAGGTGATTAAGGAAGATAAGAAGAACAATTTAAGTCTTGAATATTTTGATCTTAATTAATATCAACTTGAAGCCATGATGGAAAGATGATTATATGTAGGATCAGGTAATTATGAAGGAAAACTTCCTTTTAAATGTTTTTCATGTGGTAATTTTTTCCATTTTGTAGCTAAATGTCTAGACAATGTTGAAATCAAAGGATCTCATAAATAATATCATAAGTATGAACACAATAAATCTAATATTCCTATCAAGTATAAAAATTTATTTTATAAAATAAATAGAAAGAAGGAATCATACAAACGTAGTAAGATCCTTTACCATGAAGAAGATAGTAACTCATTTCCAAAAGAAGTAAACACACCTGACATTGATGATTCTTTTCATAATGAGGACATGGAGACATTATTCATTTATCTTAATGATGATGAAGGCAAATATTCTCTAAGAAAATATTTATTTGGTGAAGATAACTCAGAGGAAGAAGATGATAAAGTCACTCTTGAAGATAAATATCTAGACACTATGGAAGAAATAAAGATACTATAAAGAAAGAATAGAAAATAAGATTCCTTGATCAAATCCTATGAGGATAAAATTCTATTTTTTAAAGGAAGGCTAAGTAATGAAGTTAATGAACATGATGAGATCACACAACAACTTGAAACTCATGTCTGTACTCTTAATGATCAAGTAAAGAGTAATGATGAAGAGTGTATCATGTATCAATCAGAGATAATGTCTTTACAAATGAAACTAAATCAAGCTATGACTAAAGATAAATCTAATGATTTAGATATAAGGATGAATTATTTAATGCTCTTGAATATTGAGAGGAAAAATAAAAAGAAGATGATGTCATAAATATAGGACTATGATGAGAATTTTTTTGTGTTTGAAGCAAGGATGAATAATGACAAGGGAACATGAACATATTGTCAAGCATCTCAACAGTCAATTAGAAACTCTGTCTACAAGCCTAAAAAACATATAAGATGAGAGATTAATGTATGTGATGGAAATTGAGTCATTAAAAGTTGAGTTAGACAAGATATATTGTAAGGTGAATTCATTTGTGAAGTTTGAAAAGAGCTCAAATGATCTTGACAATATTATGAGTAGTCAAAATCATGTAAGTGATATAAATGGTCTTCGATATAAATAAAAACAAAAGCATGTAACTAAAAATAAGATAAAGGCTGATGTGAACAAGGACAATTAGAATTTTAATATCAATAACCAATCAAAGAATGAAGGTATTAGTGGAATGAAGACAAATCAGATCAGAGAACCAAATTCTATGAGGTATGAAAATTTCAATGGTTATTGTTACTCTTACAATAAATTTGGTCATAGGTCAAAATATTGTAAAATATCCTCAAGGAATGAATTTACATATAATTATGAGAAATAAATTGGAAAGCATGAAAAACATCATCACTCAAGACAGTCAAGAGGTTCACAAGGAAAGAATGACATCTTTTGCTACAAGTGTTAAGGATTTGATCATATTGTAAAGTTTTGTAATATATTCATCAGGGGACCAAATTATTAGGTACATAATCATAAAACTTCAAGATCAAAAGATATGTATAATTTGATAAACTTAACTTGTTTCAAATGTCACGAGAGAGATCACATAGAAAGGTTATACCAGAATGATCAATATTCTATTTCAAATATTATCAATCCTATCATGAAGAGGAGTCATATTGAATGGAGTCCTAAGTAGGTAAATTAAAAATAGGCTTGAAATGGACTATTTTCCATGACAAATTAGGGAAAATTTCATGTGTCAATGAATAATCCATATCTGCCTAAATAGATAAGGAAATAAAGCAAGATCTTGAGATAAAAGAAAAGAATAAGGCTGAGAACTCATTCAAAGTCAATATGAAGATGAGGAAGTACTACAAGTCAAGTAAGACCATGGAGATATTTGAGTCCCTTGAGTTTTGGGATCTTTAGTCCCTCTATGATAAGTGGGTGTCTTTACCTATGCTTCTTAAGAGACATATTTCTTATGTGGAAGCAAGTGTGTATGTGCTAGGTAATGATCAACATGAAATTATTTATAAATTTTAATTCTTTTAAATTTGATAGATGTGTTTAGATAAGGGGTAGATAACATAGTTAGCTTGAGTGGATTGAAGAATATGTGCATGATGTAAGGGGAAAATATGTTAAGATGCTTCAGTCATGATATAAGTGTGAAGATGTCTGCTATAGTTTTAAATTCAATAAGAATTACATGATGACTTGATCAAACCAAGTCATCTATTTTGATAAGGTATTGAATCTTCATGCATGAGGAAAGAGAGCTTGTGAGTTTTATAGGTAAACAAGTCCATGGATCAAAAAAGCCCAATATCAGATTGGTACATGTCAAAGGGAAAAAAATTGATTCATATGCCTAAATGTATGTAAGTATTCTAAGCATATTAAATAATATCTTAATGCATACATAATGTTGAATAATGATTTTTATCATGTTGAGGAAGATACCCTTTGTCATTAATGTCAAAGGGGGAGAAAGATCAGAATGAATACATTCAAATGAATAAGAATTCATTATCAAGGTGTTTTTCCATCAATTACAAAGGGGGATATTATTGAGCATGGTCATTAATGTATTAGGTTGTCATTGATGTCAAATAGAGCATGTGGTACTAATGCATTAATGATAAAGTGATCATATTAATGTTTTGGAGAGATGTGGCACATTTTTAGGTTTATAAGGATAAAAAAGACATTTTGAAGCATCGATATATTTCTTGGCAAAGTTATGCTGTGTCACTTGATCATTTGGAAAGAGAAACATGCATTTGATAGCTTAAGATAATCTAAACCATTATTACACATCATGCAGATATTTATGAACTAAAAAGTTTGTACATTTAATGTAAGCACTACAAAAGTCAAATAAGGTCAAATTTTTTCATAAAGATGTTGTATATAGTACCAAGAAGTTACCCTAAATATTTGGACTCTTAAAGTGTTTTCTAGGTCAATTTATAAACCTTCAAAGTTGTTTTTATGGACTATGATGAGTCAGAGATTGTCTAATTTAACTACATTGAAGTTTGAGGTCACTAGTCAATAGATCTAACAATGAGCATTCATCATCCAAATTATGATCCAATGGTGTACATGAAGTCAAATTTTCAAAGGTTCCTTAGATTAAACATGATAGTGAAAAGTGTCTCTACCTCATAGATCTAATCAAAGATCAATGGTTCAAAATTGTTCCTATAGATATAGATCGATAGTATGGGTCAAGTCAAAGAGTCAAATGTGCATAAGGCATGTGGAGCTGCCAAGTGGCACAATCACAAGAGATCTGATATAAGATCAATGATGAGAGTTTCAAGATAAAGACCAAGATATTTTTGATAAGATCGACGGTGTAGATTTGTTCAAATTTTCAAAGGATCATGAGATGAGGTCAAATTTTATAATGTTTAACATTTTCTAATTGACTGTTGAAATTTAAATATTCAAATTTACAAAGGGAAACTAGTGCTTACTTTTTGAGATATATCTTTTGATCGAAAATATGTTTTGTGATGAAATAAAATTAAAAGTTATAAATGACTTTAAGTCACATCCATAGAATATAGTTAAAAGGTCTGAATGTATGAAAAATTATAGATATGGATATTTAAATTTGACTATTTGTTATTTTATGGTGTCATTGTGTATATAATTTTATTTGAGAAAATTGTGCTTTAGTATAAGAGTGTTTTGGTGGTTGTATTCAGATGAAAATGTCATAAGGGTTATATGGAGTGGACCCATATATTCGAAAGTGATCATATCTCCTTAATTTTATCACTAAAGTGATACATGGGTTGATAGGTCTCCATAAAACCTATAAGGGCTACTAAGGCCTAACTTAAAGGAATAGTTTCTTAAGTGTGACCTATGGATGCTATGGATGACCTGTGACAATGTATTTCAACTATGCATTAACATGATAGATGTTATAAGGGTTAAGTCAAGTCTTATGGCTAACCAAGAAGTTGATATTCATGAAGACTCTATAAATAGTGGATACCAAGTCAATGGTTTCAAAACTTGAATGTGCACGTGTTGAGAGGTCCTAAGATAGAGATGAAGGAAATAGATTAGAGGAAGTATTATTATTGGATGAAATGAAATATAGATCAGATTGAAGATGAGTGAAGAAGACTAGAGAGATATAAAAGATATGTTTGGATGCATTTATTATATGGGCAAGTTTGAGTGTGTGTGATGAGTTGAAAGAGAAGTGTTAAACATTATTTCTCCAATAAAATTGATCTAAAATCATATCTATAGATATGATAATTTCATAAGTGTTGTGTGGGTCCTTAACATCTAGAACAAGTCGGTGCTTATTTATACATAGGGGTGGGTGTTCCTTGTGAAGTGGGTTATTCACTACAAGATATCATGTTTTTGATAATCTTATAGGACAAGTGGTCCATGTGTTTGTAGGCTTCATAATGGGTTTTATTCCCCAAGAGGGTTTCCCACATAGATCTTCTGTTATGTATGTGATCTTTCATCATCTTTCTTATTCATTGTTATGAACATCTTATATGCTTTATGAATACTTTTGGTCATTGATTAAGAATTTTAAAGTATTACAATTAAAGTTATAAATATCTTGCATCACTGATTCACTCCCCTCTCATTGATTGTACCTTCAATAATTGGTATCATAGTAGGACTTTCATTAAAAGTTTAACCACTTTAAGGTGATCCAAGGTACAATATGGAAATTCAATAGATGTAGGGTTTATCTCCTAATAAAGCACCATTATTCAATGGGTCAAATTTTTCTTTTTAGAATATAAGGATGAGGACATACATCATATATCTAGGGTTTAATATTTGGCAATCTATCATGGATGGTTATACTACACCAACTATTCCCCCAACTAGTGTTTCTAACAAGAAGTTGAGTGAGAATAATTTAAAAGATATGAATTTTATAATTTGTCATCTATCTAAGGTTGAGTTTACCAAAGTGATCCATTGCAAGTCCTCCAAATAAATTTGGGTCAAATTACAAACTATTTATGAAAGATACTCTAACATAAAACTAACCAAGTTATAGACCTATCAAAGGTAATTTGAAGGTCTCAAGATGAAGGGAGAAGATATTGTGGCATCCTATCTTCTAAGGGTTGATGACGTATTAAACATGATCAAAGGTCTTAGAGAGATAATTAATGAAGCTGATATAATACATAAGGTATTGAGGACTCTTACACTCAAGTTTGATTCAAAGGTTTCTACTATAGAAGAAAGTCATGTTTCCACTTAGTTGAAGATGGATGAATTGCATGGCATCATAATTTATTATGAAAAGAGAGTTGATGAGGATAAACCTCCTAAGAAATAAGCAACCTTCAAGGTTATCAAGGAAGATAAGAAGAACATGTTAAGTCTTAAATATTTTAATCATAATGAATATCAACTTGAAACCCTAATTACAAGAAGATTGAATGTAGGATCAGGTAAGTATGAAAAAATGACTTTAAATTTTTTTCATTTGGTAAAGTTGGCCACTTTTTAGCTAAATGCATAAACAAATTTGAACTCAAAGAATCTCATAAGGATGAACACAAGAAACATGACGGTCCTAGTAAGTACAAATAGTTCTTCATTAATAAAAATGGTAATAAGGATTAATATAAAGGTAGTAAGAGCCTTTACCATTAAGAAGATAGTAACTCATCTTTAGAATAAAAAGTAAACACATGTAACTTTGTAGTCATATAAAATGTGAAAATTGGTAACTTGAGTGTGGCTAATGACACCCAATAAATAGGTCCCTCCTTGATTTGATGACCATCATAGGTATCTATTCACTAATCTCAATCATCTATAGCCTTCCAAAATTAATCCTAGCTCAGCTAGACTACTCTCTCCATGATAAATCCATCCCCCCTAGGCCATGTCAGCTAAGGACAGTAGTGCCCAACTTGGAATACAACACCAGTGCCACTAGTGTCTTATTTCAATGCTCTTGTCCAAGTGCATTTTAATCCCCAATAGTTAGTTACTTTTGGTTCCTCATCCTTTCTCCTTGTTATCCTAATTTAAGTACATTTAAACTATGACCAATAATAAAAACCCATTCAAATATAATTTTTTTTAGGTTGGTAATCATCACAAAGGAAGCAATAATACAAGTAAAACCACTAAGGTAATCTTCCCTATTCTCTACATAAAACCAATCAATACTACTAAAATCTTATACAAATCCTTACACCAGTCCCTAGCCACCTTAAGAACACCCAATTTTATAATTTTCATCTTCATACACACTATTTCACAAATCACAATAAGTGGGATAACTATATATGACTTGATCCCTCTTTGGAGTATTAGTATGTAGGCAACATGCTCACACAAGGGGTGTGGATACATGTTCAGTGCATCTTACATAGACTAACTCCCCCATATTTCCCAAATTTTGTCAAATTATAATGGATTCTAGGGTCTAAAGACTAAATCATCTCTATAAGGAGTTCCATGAACATTTGATAGCCAAAACTTCATAGATAGGGTCACACAGACATAGTGAACAAAACCTAGAAATTTTAGGTCTCCTAGACAATAGTGGAAAAATGGACTACAACACTAGTACCACTAGTGTCATATTCCAATGCTATTATATAATATAAAATAGATCCCAAATCATGATTGGCAATAGTGTCTCAGTCTTGCATAGTGAATTTCAAACCATATCTCAGTCATCTCAGTTTGTTTCTAGCTAAGTCTTATTTCCTATCCCTTATTACTATTTTTATAAAGGTTAAAATTAAAATAAAAATTATAAAAATTATTAGATTAATTATTTCATATTTATTTACTAATTTTAATACTAATAACCTTTAACTAAATTAGGAATAATACACCTATACTCCAAAAATTGTTAAATCATTTGGTGAACTTGACTTACTTCATTTGTACATAAAATCCCTAGAAACCCTAAGGTAAAATTTATAATAAATTTTCCTATATTTTTATAATATTTAAATCCATAATAAAATCATAAATTAGCACTAAATTTTAAAATTTTGTAGTAATTTCAAAATAATTTTATTTCAAACCCTAGTTACCCATACTAGGTCCCAGTTTTTACCATTATTTTTCCTATATTTTTCTAATCTTTTACTATCATATTTAAATCATAAATTAACATAAAATTTTAAAATTCCATAGTAATTTCAAAAAATTATTTTTCCTTCAAACCCTAGTTATATACACTAGGTCCTCTCAAATCAAAAAAATTCTAGTAAGTCTTTGTTTTTTTACATGCATATTTAAATCATAAATTAACTTCAAATTTTAAAATTCCTTATTAGTTTTAAGATAATTTTATTCAAAAACTTAGTTTCATTTAATGTCTTCTATTTAATTCTTGAGGTATCACCTTACATATAAAAACATATTTTAAAAATGGATCTCACTTATTTTCAATTTTTTTTTTTATAGTTTTAGCAAATAATAAGGAGATTGTTCTTGGTCCTATCATGTACATGAATGCCTAAATCTACCATATACTAATAAAAATATTTAATATTTACATTTCATACTTAATTTTAATTATAAGGGATGATATTACAAAAATTATTGCTAAAAATGTAAAAGATTTAAATATTTCATTTGCATATTTTCTCTCTCATTCAAGATAATTTCCAACTCTATTTTGATAAACATATTAGACATATCATAGCACATGTAAAATATTTTTATGCATTAGTGCACCATTACATTCTCTCTATCTCTTTATTTCTATCTCTCATATGGAAAAATTTTCAAGAGACCATCTTGCTAAACATATTATAAATGTCATGTTACAAGCTAAAGTTTTCTATGCATTAGTGCACAATTCCATGATCTTTATCCTTTGTTTGATATCTATCATGTGAAATATTATTTATAATAATATTAATAGACATGGTTTCTACTTAGATGTATCTAACTCATTGGATACTTTTATTTAACTCCCTATCACTATTATACATAAGAAAACACTAGCAGTTATATCTATTCCTCCTCCCTTTAAACTTGGTTCATCTAGATTTTATCCCTCACCTAATACTATCTCTATGCCTATAGTATATCATGTGATACATGATATCACCCATGTTTATGAATATAGTTAGGTGGATTATACCTATGGTTATATCTTTGTCACTTAGGTTAGCACCCCTTTTAATCTAGTTTTAGCTCCTCTATCTATTATAGTTCTTCTTCCAATCTAGATTCAACCACAGTCGAGAACTTCATCAATAGCATAGAGAGTTCATACACTTCCACATAGGCCTCTTTTAGAGAAACCATAGTTTCAGGATTCTATACATCTTTCAACTATAGTGTTCACACATAGGATAGTATTCTTTAGGTCTTATACCTCTACACATAGAGCATATGTTTAGAAGGATTTTCCTACCACCAAAGGGGTCCTTAAGTTCCCTACAGCTACATCCACTTCTTATATTTATAGGGGGACCCAAAATTTGGTTTCCACTATGGATATTTTAGAGCATTTACAACATATATAGCTTTTAGAGCCATATTCTCATCATTTTCATCATGCTTCATAATCACACATGATCATTCTTCTTGATACATGATAACATGATAGGGAATTTCTTATGAGATTCATTGATTAGTATCATTTCTTCTTAGTATTTATTAGACATAGCTTCTTTTAAACTACTTGTACATACCTTATCTTCAATATATTATACATAGTCTTCCTATGATTGATTATACATAACTCAAATCTCAAAAATTAAAAAATAATACAAAATATCAAAACATTCAAAAATAATACAAAATACCAAAAATTCAAAAACATTCAAATATATCAAAAATCCAAAAACATTCAAATATTTCAAAATACAAAAACATGCATATAATCCAAAAACACCAAATATATTTTGATTGTATACATTATCAATGTTTTACATTTATACTATCATGTTATACTCACATTTATTGTTTTAAGCTATTGTTTGTTGATTTATCTACATTACCATGATTCACTTGATCTTATTTGAGTTTGTGTAGTTACATCCATATCCTTGATTGCTTTACTCTACCTATTGAGGGGGCATCCTACTTCTACATTCGAGACACACATTGATATACATACCCATTGAGGACATCTTCTACATGACTACACCATCTAGGTTATGTCATTCCTACACCACACACTCTACTTATCATGTTGATGTACATTACTATGATTACATAGATTACTCTATTGACATTCCACTATTATATAACACTTATGTATTTCTTAGCATATACCTAGTCTTGTACTAATATGTCTTGTATACTTTCACTTCTTGCTTTGACTAGTTAGATACAATTATATTTCTAGTATATTGCATGTTTTCCTTTCTTGCTTTATATATCTAGATTTTATTACATTTCTTAGTTTGTGATACTATCTTATATGTGCCTTAGGGAATTTTCCAATGTCTTTTGTTTGTATTCTTGTGTGTGCCTTAGGACATTTGCCAATGTCCATTTCTTGTAATCTTCTATGTTATTGTGTATTTCACACCAACCTTAATTCTTCCAATGATATATGAATGTGGCATTTGAACATGCCTTGTATGCTTTCTTCATACTTTGAGTGAAATGTGGCCATGTCCCTTGTTTGCTTGGGGCCTTGGCCACTCTTGTATGCTTCTTTCCTTGTATGCTTGTTGTTTGATTGGTTTTTAAATTGTTTGTAATGCCATGATCTAAATCATGCATTATTCTTGCTTTCTTGGATGTCATGATGGCCGTCATGTTCCTTCCCTCCTTGACAACTAAAAACTAACAATTAACCAAACTTCCAATTATAGTTTGGTACATTGCACATGTTATTACATTATTATATCTATCTATGCATACCCCTATTGATCTAACAATCTCTCATTACAAAACATGTTATATCTTTAGATATCTCATCGATTATCATTTCTATATCATGTATCTTTGCAACATAACACACTTTTAGGTATTTTTATTCTAAAGTTAATCACTTTAGGTATTCATTCCTACCCTTATAAGACGGGGTAATAAATAGGGGTTTTATCATAGAGATCAGAGCTCCTAATTGTCAAAAACTCAGCTTTCAATACAACCAAACATCAAACAAGATAGAACAAACTAGGTAGATAGTGAAAATATTAGAACAATCATCAGATTTAGCTTAAGAAAATAGTGCTAATATTTTAATACAACACTAGACCCTCTAGTTTCCATTTTTGGTGATCTTATCCAAATAGTAAAAAAACCAAACTTTCTAGCAGCAGGCAAAAAAGTAGGTTTAACTACAATTTTGCATAGTCAGAATAGTTTAGAATCAATAGTTTTTAGTACACTTTTACTTAGAGAATATAGATATAAGGGGCATCATGAACAAAATGATGGATCTCATTTCTAGTTTCAAATATAATAGTTGATATAACTTCTAGATCAGAATCCATGATTTAGAAACTAGTGATTAGGGGTAATGTGCATGACACATATGTTTTCTTTTCTTTCTGATTTAAGTATTACCTAGGCATTCTCAGTAGTCGTGTTCCTTATTACATCTATAGGTGGTTGGAATAATTTTTAAGTGGATTTCATACAAGCCTAACTTCCACATTTTGGAGTGGATTTCATATAAGCCTAGTGCACTAGTTTTAGAGTGGTTTTTATATAAGCCTAATCTCTATCTTTCAAAGTGGCCGAGAGTGGCCTAGTTTATAGCATACATTTGGATATCCTTGCCAAAAAATTTATATCAAAGTAAATTAATGGGATTCAAGAGCCATCCCATATGACACATGTCTATATTGGTATCATTTCATAGCTTCATTTCATGAGGTAATGATGGACCCAAAGGATAGCTAGCCTTTATATTTTTAAGTGACCTACTCATATAGATTGAACACATAGTCCAAACATTTATTAACACATACATGATCACATATCTTCACTTAGTAGGTGATGATGGAGTTAAAGGGCTATCCACTAAATTCTTGAGCCACTTTTAGGAAATTAATAACTTAGATCCATTCACAATATTAATCTTGGTACAACATGAATATATCATCACTCAACATCACAATAGGTTTTGTATTGGTCCACATACTTAGTGAGGTGTATTCATTCCTTTCACTTCCTCTCTCTCTTACCAAGCTTTTTATATTTTTATTTTAGATATAGAGTATCTAATAAGGATTGATCTACTCTTTATTTTCTCTTGGAAATTCACACTTCACAGTTTGCTCTCTCTATACACACCCAACATCACACATGTTCATGAGTGTCACCCTTGGAGTTAAGTTTAGGTATGCTTTATATTTTTCCTTTATCCTAGTATTTCAGTTTTCTACATCACTAAAATAAAAGGGGGAAAAATGTAGTCATATATATTATAGAAATTAGTACCTTGAATGTGGATAATAATACCTAACCCATAGGTCCCTCTTACTTACTTTCAAGACCAATATATGCATATTTTCACTAATTTCCAATAATCCATAGCCTTATAGACCTAATCCCATCTCATCCAAACTTCTCTCTCCATGGAAAATCTATCCCCCTAGGCCCCATTAATTAAAGACAATAGTGCCCTACTCGGACAACAGTGTTGGTGCCAATAGTGTCCTATTTTGACACTCTTGTACAAGTGCATTTTTATCCCGAATGTTTAGTTCTTTCTAATTCCTCATCCTTCTCCTTATTGGCCTAATGTGAGCACATTCAACCCATGACCAATAAACCCCTATAAAATCCCATTAAAAGATCATTTGGTTGAAGTTGGTAATTATCAAAAAGTAAGCAATAATACAAGGAAAACACCTAAGGAAATCTTCCTTATTCTCTACATACAACTAGCTCATACTAATAAAAACTTATTAAAATCCTTGCACTAGTCCCTACCCACCTCAATCATACCCAATTTTAGCATTTTCATATTCATACACACTATTGCATAAACCACATCAAGTAGGAGAACTAAATATGACTTGATCTATTTTCAATGTTTTGGTATGTAGGCAACATACTCAAACAAGGGTTGTGGATACACGTTCAGTAAATCTTACACACACTAACCCCCCTCTTTCACAAATTGTGTCAAAGAATAATGGAGTCTAGGGTTTGAAGAGTAAATCAGATCTACAAGGAGTTTTGTGGACATCTAGCTGTTAAAACTTCATAGATAGGGTCACACAAACATAAAAAACAAAACCCAAAAATCTTAGGTCTCCTAGACAGTAGTGGTAGAAGTGGACTATAGCATTGGTGTTACTAGTGTCTTATTTTATCACTCCTATCCAATCATAAAATTAAGGCTATATCTTGATTTAAGATAGTTTCCTAGTGTTACACAGTGAATTTTAGACTTTGTCTCAGTCATCTTAGTTAGTTTCTAGCTAAGTCTTATTTTTTATCCCTTATTACTATTTTTAGAAAGGTTAAAATCACAATCAAATATATATAAATAATTAGATTAATTATTACATGTTTATTTTCTAAATTTACTACTCAGACCCTTTGACTAAATTAAAAATAATACACTAATATTCCCAAAATTGTTAAATCACCTTCTATAATAAGGACATGGAGACATTGTTAATGGCTCTTAATGATGATGAAGGTGAATATTATTTAAGTAGAGATTTTTTTGGTGAATATAACTCAGAGGAAGAATATGAAAAAGTCACTCTTGAAGAAAAATATCTAGATACTAGGGAATAAATGAGGATACTACAAAGAAAGAATAGAAAACAAGATTCCTTGAACAAATCCTATGAAGAGAAAATTTTGAAATTTTTGAAGGAAGGTTGAGTAATGAAGTCAAGGATCATGATGAGATCACACAACAACTTGAATCTTAGGTTTTTAACTCTTAATCATGATGCAAATAGTAAGGATGAAGAGTGTGTCATTTATCAAGAAGAGATAGATTCTTTTTAGATGAAACTAAATCAAGTTATGAACAAAGGTACAACTGATGATTTAAATTATATATATATATATATATATATATATATATATATATATATATATATACATATATATATATTGAAAAGAAAAAAAACAAGAATATGTTGCCACAAATCAATTACTATGAATAACAAGTCATTGTGTTTGAAGAAAGAAAGAATAATGACACTAGGGAACATGAAGATACTATCAAGCATCTCAATAGTCAATTATAAACTATGTCTACAAGCCTAAAAACCAAAGAATATGAGATCTTAAGGTATGTCATTGAAATAGATTCATTAAAGGTTAAGTTAGATAAGACATCTTATAAATTTAAGTCATTTTTTAAGTTTGAAAAGAGCTCAAATGATTTTGACAATATTATGAGTAGTTAAAATCATGAAAGTGATAGAAATGGTCTTGAATACAAAGAAAAACAAAATCATGTAACTCAAGACAAGATAAAGGATGATGTGAACAAGGACAATCAGACTTTGAAGATCAATCATCAATCAAGGAATGATGATATTGGTAGAATGAAGACAAATTAGATTAGACAACCAAATGCTATGAGGTATGAAAATTTTAATGGTCATTATTAATCCCATAATTAGTTTGGTTATAGGTTAAAAGATTGTAAAAAATCCTCAAGTAATGAATTTGAATGTAAGTATGAGCAATACAATGGGAAACATGAAGAACATCATCACTTGGGATAGTCAACAGGTTCATAAGGAAATAATGACATCTTTCACTACAAGTGTTAAGGATTTGGTAATATTTCAAAGTTTTTTAATATCTTCATTAGGGGAAGAAATTATTAGGTGCATAATCATGAAATTTAATATCACAAGGTATGTACATAATGAGAAACCTAACTTGTTTCAAAGATCATGAGAGAGGTCACATAATAAGGTTCTACAAGAATGATCAATATTTTAATCCAAAGTTAATCAATCTTATCTTTAAGAAGGAGTCATATTAAATGGAGACCTAAGTAGGTAAATGAAAAACAAGCTCAAAATGTATCACTTTCCATGAAAAAATAGGGAATAAATTCAAGTATCAAGGAATAAGACCTATTTTCTGAAATGGATAAGAAAATCAACCAGGATCTTATGATAAAAGAAAAGAATAACATTGAGAACTCATTAAAAGTCAATATGAAGATGAGGAAGGATTGAATTTCAATTAAGAGCATGGTGATATGGGAGTCTCTTTAGTTTTGGGATCTTTAGTCCCTCTATGACAAGTGGGTGTCTCTACCTATGCTTCTTGAGAGACATCTTTCTTGTGTGGAAGTAAGTTTGTGTGGTCTAGGTAATTATCAAAATTTCATTCAGTACAAAGGTATTTTATTTTCAAATTGATATATGGTTTTGGATAAGGAGGAGATAATTTACTTAGATTGAGTATATTGATTAAGATGTGCATGATGTAAGGGGAAACATATGTGAAGATGCTTTAGTCATGATAGAAGTGTGAAGATGTCTTTTATAGTTTGAATTAAAGAATATTGACATGTTGACTTGATCAAACTAGGTCATGTATTTTGAAAATGTATTGAATCTTCTTTCATGATCAAAGATAGACTATGAGTTATATAGGGAGACATTTCCAAGGATTAGAAATACCCAAGTTTAGATTTGTGTATGTCAAAGGGGAAGTAATTGATTCATATGACTATAAATATGTAAGTATCTTGGGCATCTAAAATAGTATTTGAATGCATACATAATGTTGAGGAATGATTACTGAGATGTTGAGGAACAAACCCTTTGTCATTAATGTCAAAGGGGGAGATGATCAAAATGAATAAGTTCAAATGAGTAATAAGTTGTTTTGAGGGGTTTTTTCCATCAATGACAAAGGAAGAGATTTTTGAGTAGGGTCATTGACGTCTTAGCTTGTCATTGATGTCAAAGAGAGCATGTTGTACTAATGCACTAGTAACAAAGTGACTAGATTGATGGTTTGGAGAGATATGGCACATTTTAAGGTCTATAAGGACAAAGAAGTTGTGAGGCATCTATAGATGTCTTGGTAAATTTATGGTGTGTCACTTGATCATTTAGAAAGTGAAGCATGCATATTATAGCTTAATAGATACTAAACCATCACTGCATATCATGAAAATATGAATGAACTAGTAAGTTTGTGCATTTAATGTAGGCACTCAAAAAGTCAATTGAAGTCAAAGGTTTTCATAGAGATATTTCCTATAGTTCCAAGAGGATACCTTGAAGATTTGGACTATTTAAGTGTTTTCCAGATAAAGTTATAAACCTTTCAAGTTTCTCTTACAAACTATGATGGGTCAGAGACTGTCAAGTTTAACTACCTTGAAGTCTGAGGTCAATAGTTTGTAGATCTAGTAGTGAGCATTCATCATCCACATTATGATCCAATGATACACATAACATCAAATTTACAATGGTTACTAAGGTTAAATATTCTAGTGAAAAGTGTCTCTATCTCATTGATTTGATATAAGATCAACATTTCATGGTTGTTCATACAAATAGAGATCGATGGTCTAGATCTAGTCAAATATTCAAATGTGTAGAAGGAATACAAAGCTACCAAGTGGCGCAATCATGAGAGATATAATCTAAGATCAATGGTGAGCATTGAAAGATAAAGACTAGGGTAATTTTGAAGAGAAATATGGTGCATTTTTGTTTAATTTGTCTAGGGAGCATGAGATGAGGTCAAAGTGCCTGATGTTTTAACATATGCTTAGTGACTATGGGAACTTAAATATTAAAATTTTTGAATTAAAACCAATTATTAATTTTTGAGATATATCTTTTGATCCAAAATGAATTTATGGATGAAGTGAAATTAAAATTCATAAATGAATTAAAGGCACATTCAAAAAATCTAATTAGATGGTCTGACCATTTGTAAAAGTATAGATATGGAGCTTCATATTTGACTATTTTTTCATTCTTGGTGTTACTATTTATAAAATTTTATTTTTTCAAATTTCTATTTATAAAAAGAGTGTTTTTGTGTTTATATTAAGATGAATATGTCATAAGGGTTATTATCAATGGACCCATATAGTTGAAAGTGATCCTATGTTCTTAATTTTCTTGATGAAGTATTAAATGGGTGAATAGGTCTCTGTGAGACCAATAAGGGATACTAAGGTATAATTGAAATGTTTATCTACTTAATTTTGACCCATATATTCTATGTTTAACCTATGAAAATGTATTTGAGCTATGTTTTAGCATGATATATGTCTTAAGGGTTAAGGCAAGTCTTATGGATGACAAAAAAATTGATATTCATGAAGACTATAAATAATGGAGACAAAGGAAATGGTTTAGAGACTTGAATGTGCATGTGTTGAGAGAGAAGGAGATACATATGAAGGAAAGAGATTAGAAGAAGTGTGATTAATGGATGAAATGAAATATAGAGCAGACTAAAGATGAGTAAAGAAGGCTAGAGATATACAAAATAGGTGTTTGGATGCATTATTTTTATGAGAAATTTTGAATGTGTGTGATGAGTTGAAAGAGAGATGTTATAAATTATTTATATAATCAAATTGATCTACAATTCTATTTCTAGATCTGTTGATTTCATAGGTGTTGTATGGGTGATAAACATCTAGAAGAAATGGGTGCTTGTTTATACTTAGGGTTGGGTGATCCTTGCGAAGTGGGTGATTTACTAAAAGGTATCATGTTTTTTAATCATCTTATAGGACAATTAATCCATGTTTTTATAGTCTTGAGAGTGGATTTTATTTCCAAAGAGGGTTTCCCATGTAGATCTTATATTATGTGTGTGATATTGCATCATCTTTCTTATTCATTTTTATGAACATCTTGTATGCTTTATGAATGCTTGTGGTCATTTATTAAGAGTTTTAAAGTATTGATATTAAATTTTTAAATATATTTCATAAATGATTCACCCCCAACCCCACTTAGTGATTGTACCTCTAACATGGCCATGGCATCCCCATGCATGCCATCCATAATGCTTTATAACCTATCTACCTCAGCGCATAGTCACCTGATCTCTTCTAAAATTTACTACACCCTATAATATAACTACCTCATGATGTAATCCATAAATATCTCTATCTCTAACCCCATATTCTCTTAATAAAGGCATGCTCCTCTATAGATATCAGACCATGTGAAGAGCCTGCACCATCCTCTCTCTCTACCTATGTATCCTGAGCTAATATAGTATTCATCTCATGTCCTATATCCTCATCCTCATTATCTACCTCTATCAAAGGATTATCCCCTCCTATCCTTTGCTTTAATTCCACATCCATCTCCACGCTTATCTCTCACAAAATCTTCATAGCCTTTGTATCTATGATCAACACATCATGAAGATGGCTAGCCTCTATATCCCATCCTCTACCTCATATGTGTGTAAATGATAATCATATATCACCTATCATATCAATCTTGATATGGGCTCCTAAAATTTTGCCTCATGACTACCTACTCAAGCTAGCCACTAATCTTTATTTCCATGTCCATGGCGGTGCATATGACATCATCAATCTCACTAGTCTCTATTAAGCCCACCAGAAAACATATCCATCAACCACTCCTACATCAATAAAATTTATCCTATCCCTCCATATCATAGTATATAAATATATCTATCTATGATTAGCTATAACAAGATCAATCATCATGCCCCACTGTGGTCTCTCCCACATCATCTGAACAAATAGTGTGGATCAAATAGTATATGTTGCATCACACCAAACTATCTCATCACTCTATCTAGGTGATATATATCTATAAGGTACACATGTATCCCAATGATTTATTAATTGCACATTATATATTCCATATTAATTTTCTCATGAGGCTAAGGCCATACAATCTCTATATAAGGTCTCCAAGTGAGTTGGTCATCAGCTAGCTCATTAATTACTCTTTTATAGAACTATAGGTCACCCAATTATGGTATACATGTCTCGATGATCACATACCATGAATATGCCAAAGTTTCATATTCATCCTATGTGATCAAATGCCCAACCAGTCTCTTAATAACAATGTGTTCCTAGCACTAAACATGAAGTATTATAGAAAGCCCTATCTCTACCCAGCCTTAATAAATAAAGTGATGTAATCATGGTATACAAGTGATATAATGCATGGACCCCATGTGAACCTCTCTCCCATTTCCATCATATCCATGATAATATCTAATAATCTAATATGACATTGTCTCCCATTCTTGTTAGGAATAAAAATGCCATCGACAATAGGCATAATTATGATAGTCAGAGAGTCCATCTCTAAATTTTTGCAATAGTCTATGTCAAACCCACCTCTAACAACTAAGATCAAACCATCAACAAAAATCTGATATAATGTTACATCTTACAGACCCTATCCCAAATACACTATTCTACCTCATATGGGGATTCCCAAAATATTATACACATCCTTGAGTGTAATGGTCATCTCCCTAGTTGTCAAGTGAAATGTGTTCATCTCATTATGCTACCTCTCTACTAATGTAGTCAATAGGGATCTATCAGCTCAAACCTCTATCATTTATGAAATTTATGATAACCCAATCATCTCTATAATTCCAAACTCATACTCTATGAAGCTATCCGTGTGCACTATAGCTACATATCTATACTTCTCACCATCACTGGCATTACTTCCTACAAATCAACAACATTAGCATTTTTACAAGTTTTTCATGCACATTAAACAAATTCATTTTTAACATATAACTATTCAACCATAACACACTTAAATAATTTCAAGGTATATTAATCTATTGCCAAAATTCTATAAAATTTCATATAATCATAAAAATATCACTTTTGCATTATGAAAACTCACTTTAGACATTAACAAATTCACTACTAATAAAATTATTACTACCTTCAAGGAAATCACTATGAACATTAATGATTTTACTACCGTGTTAAGTGATTTCACTACCACCTATAGTGACAAAATTTCAAAATCCTCAAAAACAAAAATGCTGTGTAGTTTGATTATTTCACCTCAATGTTTAATGAACTTGCTATTTACCCTAGAGAATTTGCTAAAACTGATGTCAAAATAGCCATTTCCAAAAAAATTATTTTATTTTATTCCATTCTAGACCCTTATAAATGATCATAAATTAAAAAAACTTTTTAAAAAAGAAATTTTTTATGACCACTCCTTTTAGATCTCTGGAAATGTCTCACTCTCTCTGCTCAGTGCTTGTGGTATGGAATACAATCCATTTTAACTCACCAAGCTCCAAGAAAAAGTCTCAATAAATAAATATTTATCCCCTAACCTCAAAGATTACATACACAAATTATTTTCTACCCCCCCAAATCTCTTATTTAACCCATTCTATTAACCACCCAGTCCAATCCATTATTTCATTAATCCAAACAAATTAAGCAACATTAATTCAATTTTTTTTGGATTGTATTCAATTCTTGTAATCATCTATCAACATAAAATCCATAATCATTTGAAAAATCAATACCTTTTTTCTATTTATAGATCCATGATTTATTATTTTTTTTATATATAATTCCCACACCTACTCAGTTGATCCTTGATTCATTAGGAAACAATAACAAATATGCAATCTCTGAATAGTTAAATTATTGTTTTACAAATCCATTCTCTAGTTTTTGTTAACTAGGGGCAACCTTTTTATGCCACCAACATCTTGCAAATTTGACATAAATTTTAACATAACTTGATTTATAGTTCATCCACATTAGTTTAACTATTTCTTCTTCTTATCAATTTTGAGCATTTTTTCATTTCTCACACAAACCCTTAAGGGGGCATGATCACACTCATTTTCATTCATTTAGGGAATTTTTTTATTTTCTATCATCAAAACTGTACTTCTTCTATTATTTCAAATAATATCGATTTAAAACATTATTTCAAAGAAGGGAAAATGTAGACACCTAAATTATATTTAGTGTTAAAATACACCTGATATATTTAATAATTCTTCATAAATTAATAAATAACCTTTCCTCTCAAAATTAAATAATTAAATAGTTCAACATATTTAATAAGTCAATTTTCCCCCTTAAATCCATATTTTAAATAATAAAATCCATATTTTACACCTATTCAAACCTCTCCCAACTTTTTCTCCCTCATCTCAACCAAATCCACCAAGTTTTCCACCTCTTATGACTCCTCCCCTAAGTTGTCAAGCAAATTTACTAAGTCTTGTTGAGTCAACTAACAAACCCCACTCTTTTCTCAACCAAGTTGAAAATGTATCCATCCTCATGGGTGAGTATTAATCCTCCACAATTGATCATTTGGATCATTTAAAAATTCCAAATGATCCTCTACCATTGGATCCTTTTCCAAGCATATATAAATAATCTTTCAAATCTCCATTTTTAAGCATCACAATCAAACATTGGAATCACAATCATATATTTAAAATCACAAGATCTAAAGCTATTTCACATAATAAAATCAAAGTGAATAATTTTTTTTTTTTTTTCACCAAACTAATTTGCATTCTTTCTTTGCATTAGGGGAGTGAGCACCACATACTTGAAAGAGCAAATTAGATATGCATCATAATGGATAAATATTGTATTCAAAGTGTGAAGTTTTGATTGTTGTTTTATTTATTTGTTTCTCTAATATAGTTGAATTTTATATTATATTAGTATTAGTTTACTTTATTTTCATACCTAAATTTAGTTTATACATATTGATATTGAGGGATCAATTCTAGGTATTTTAGAATAAGCCCAAGAAAAAACTTCAGGAAAATATTTTAAAATTTGATGAATATTTGTATCTTCTTATTTATGTAAGGAATCAACCAAATTTATGATAAGAGGATCATAATATGTGTCATAATTGAATTTTAATATCTCTTCATTAATTAATTTATATTGATCCATAGTGTATGGTTTTGTAGGGATACTATCATCTATGTCGATTAAAATGTCATCAAAATCATTTAAACACTCACCAAAGTATACTTGGGAATTTATGGAATGAAGAAACTTGTTCTTATGTTATAAATAAGGGAGATAATAATATTCCCATATTAATTATAAGATATCATCATCATTATCAAATTCATCAAAAGTAGGTGGATCCAAAGAAGTTGTATCATCAATAAGATTGGGCCAAACAACTGAGAGTGTATAAACATGGTTTACCATATCATATGGCCATTAAATATGTATAAAAAACATTATATGATGAAAATTATGGTGATATTACTTGTCATTAGATGTTATATATTTATATCCAAGTCTTTTAATACCCTATTGATTGTATACTTCAATGGGATTATGGATTCATTGCTCATGTTTGCCAAGGCCTTGTCTTATGTAACCCATTTTTTGCAAGTATCTCAATGAAAAAGGTGAAGTTAACTTATTATAATATTTTATATAAGTATTTAGGGTATTTATATGTGATTTATGAATAGTATAATGGAGTGGTGTTGCAGTAAAATCCATGTGAGGAATATAATTATGTGAAGGCTATGTATGTTGATAATATTATAATGGTTTTTAATCCATAAGACAAGTGTAAATATGAACTTTGTAGATATAATTTAAACATTCATATAAATTTGATGGAATTAAATTCATATCATGAATCTAAAGACTTCCAAGAAAGATATTATAATTAAGATCATTAGGCATAACTTGACATGTTATAGGTAATGCTCTAGGCCCCAATGTAAGGTTTAATGTGATTTAACCCAAGACTTTACATGGAATATTTTAAAACCCTACAATGTTCATATTATAAGGATCAAAATCCTTATCATGTATATTAATAATTTAAGGAAAATAGATATTGAAAATGTTCAATCTTGATCCATTATTGATTAAAACATGTTTGATACCTACCTCATTAATTCATAATGTAATGTATAGAGGAAAGTGTAAATATATGACGTGATAAGGTGGGAGATATTAATTTTGGATTGAAATATGCTCTTATATCCATTTCATAATATTAATTATGGAAGAAACAAAATATGGATCAGATGTTTGAGTCACCTGAGTATCATAGACTGTAACATACACAATGTCTTTGTATGTGTCAAAATGTTGTAGGATCTCTAAAATGGAAAATGTGGTTAAATAACCATTTATATAATTAAAATATATATAAAAATGGGTTTTGATAGCCTACCAAGCTTTGAGACCACATGTAGAAATCATAACCTGTGTCAAAGGGTCTAATAAGAGCATAAAGATAATAGTAGAGGTAGGATGGTGGATATATGTGTGTGGTCAATAAGTAAGAGGGATAAGAAAGACCACTGATGTTCCCTTATGTCTAGGAGTGATATGTAAAGAATAAAATGGAACCAAATATAAAAAATCATCTAAATGAGACTTTTTAATTATAGGTAATGAAGTTGCCATATCATGTAATGTATTATCTATGTGTTTAAAGATTTATGTCTCAATTGAATTCCACATAAGAGAAAGATAGCATGCTAAAGAAATAGTGAAACATGATAGGAAATTTAATTTATATAAATCATCATCTATACATGTGTTTATGTATTTTCTTAATTCATTCCAAATTAAAGGAACTAAGCGTGTAAATAAAAGTATTAAATTTTACAACAAAAATTGACACATATAAGTATTAAAAGCATGTAAATAAAAGTATTAATTTATATAAATCATCATCTATACATGTGTTTATGTATTTTCTTAATTCATTATTATCATGATTATATCAAATAAAATAAGAAAATGTATGGATATGAAATTATTGAAGCATTGTCAATGATGTCATGAAGGTGTCTAGGTGTGTGGATGAATTTATTTGATAGTCTATGTGAAATTGACAAAGTGTGCAATGTGCTTGTCCTAATATGCTTTAAGTATGATTAGTTGATATTCTATTTTGACATGGTTAGAGATGTTCAAGAATGATTGTAGAGTATTGATCATGTGTAAAATGTCCCTAATATTTTTTCTAATATTTGAGTTCTTTTCTTCATGAGTGGATTTAATTTGGTTGATCATTATTGTCATCCAAACATTTTAGGTCTAGTGGCAAAAAATTTGAGTAGGCAGTTTGATGACATCACCATTACCACATGTGATTGAGTCAAGGGGAGTTGGTCATATGGTTGTGATCACATTAGTCCTTAGTTTATTTTTGATAATTTTAATATTATGTATTGAATAATTTCAAAATTTATTCAAGGGAAAAATTGGGCTCCTAGATAGTTTGATAGTGTTTTCCCATACTTAGGCAAATTTGCACGAGCAAGAAAGAGCCAAGTAAGAAATTTGGAGATGGCATATCTTACAATCTGGATGTTTTAGGATAATTTTATCATATGGGTTTTTTTAATTTTTATTCCTAATTTATTTTTTATAAATATTAGGTCAAGCACCATATCACGACAAAATATATTCATGTTCAAAGTTGGCTTTCTAGACAAGTTTTTGACATAGTTGGCTCTATGGTAGAAAAATATGAGTAAGCATTTTAATGTCATTATGTCTCACATGTGTGAGGGTTATAGGAGAATTTTTATACATTTTTGTATTATCCTATGTGAGGATATCATATGGTATAAATTTAAGAGCTTATAAGTGAGCAAATCAAAATATATGACTATGCAAAGTTGGCCTTCTAAGCAATGTCAACGGAGCACATTGCTCTAAGAAGTTAGGAAGAAATGACATGGTGTCAAGTGTTAAATGTTTTAATATATATATATATATATATATATATATATATATATATATATATATATATATATATATATATGTATATTTTTCCAAGTATCAGTGATGAATGGTATATTTTATAGATAGAGATCAATGGTGCATATTAAATTCAAAGGGTCAAAGTGACAGTTGGTTAGCATTGTTAAATACTGAGCTACATATAGGAGATCGATGTAGCACATTAAGTAAAATAATCAATATTGAGATCAAATAATGATAATTTAAAGATAATGTTATTTTTACTTAAAATAATATTAATATTACATGTTTAATCTAAGTGGTGAGTACATGAGATACAAGCATAATGTTTGAGTTTTAACTATGACTATTGTTATTTGAATATTTGAATTTTGCAAAGGAAAAATTAGAGCTCTATGTTTTACTAATAAATTTTGATATAGGTCAAATTTTAAGGTATTTTAAAAAATAAACATGAATAATAATTGACGATGCATCCATATAACCTAATTTTAAGATCTGAATGTTTGTACACTCAAATATGTTGTGCTTTAAATTTGACTGTGTACTTGATGTTCATTTGTAAGTGACCTGAGATGGTTGTTTGATATTTTTTAGATGGTATTTTGATTAATCATGATGAATTATATATTTTAGAGTTTTTAATACTCCATGATGATGATATATGTGGATTTTTGAGGTGTGATAAATCTATATTAAGTATTAACATTACTTAAGAAGTTGTCTATGTTTGCTAAATTCATTGGTAGTTTGAGTGAGAATATTGTAGGAGCTTGTTGAAGATGTTCTGATTAAAATTAATGATTTTAATGAATATGTATATATTTTATAATTATAAAATACTTATTTGAATTATTTTATTTCCATATTTGTCCCATGATTAGATTTGGATAATCATAATAGATTGACTATATTCTGATTATGTATGACCAATTTGAGTGGTCATATTGAGTGAGAGAGTTTGAGGTGTGTTGGTCTATGTTGGAGTGTCTAAGTCACATGGAAATGTTTCAAAGGTCTTGGAGGTTCTATACATATTATTTTTTCATGTTTTTATGTGCGTTTTTTCTTTAGAAGTTTGAGACTATATTTTTTGTATAAAGATTTTAAGGAGCATAAAGACTTAATTGGTAGGTCCAAGTGTTGAGTTGATGTTCCAAGTGGTGTGGACCCATGAGAGAGTGTGTAGGTGTATATTTTAGGTCTTTTTCATGTGTTTAAGGCATTGGTATAATTTTAAGATGGTCCATGTAGTCTCACATGCAACGTGTGAGTATGAAGGTCTAATTATTTTAGGTCTCAACAAGACCTAAAGGTGGTTTGGGGATAATGAGCTAATAGTCAACCTATATAATGTATGGTTATTATATAAAACATATATGAGGACCTATTTAAAAAATTTAACAAGTGTGGTAAGCATCTTGGCTAAAAAAGATGGGTTATACCAAGAGCATGGTATAAATACAAGGCCTATTTGGCATGTTTGAGTTAGTTGTGTGAGTGTTGAGACAAGAAAAAGAGAGAACGTTTGAAAGAGAAGGTACAAGTCAATGATGACTAGTAGAGATAAAAGGGGGTTAGACATTCTAGTCTAAGCAAGGTGTTAAAGGTGACCACATATGTCTTTAGATCTAATCATTTTGGAAGAGGCAGAAAGAGTCAATATGCTTAAGAGGCTATTTGAGAAAGTGTGTATGGTGAGAAAAGGAAAGATGAAGGTTGTGTGTGCCTATTTTATGACTAAAAGAGTATAAAAAGTTAAGGACTATTTGTATAACCTATAGGTAATAATTTTATTAGCATAATAGTGCTCTTTTTGTTTGAGTATGAGTGAAGGTGAAGAGTGATAATCAGAGGTCCATCATCAGGTGTTGAAGACATTTGATCAAAGGTGGATGTGTTCATAGGTTTTTTTTGGTAGCTCAACATATAAGTAGATTTTAACCTCATTTCAAAGTGAAACTTGCTAAATATCTAGTTGTTATGGTAGCTGAGCTAGATAGGTATAGTAGATCCTTATGGGATTGTAGTCACACTAAAATAATGGATGGTAGTTCCTTGATAATTTATAGATTGTCTAAATTGGATTTTGTAATTATAGTACTATAGTTAACATTTTAGGGTTTAATTGGTTTTTCCCTAAAGAGGGTTTTTCATGATAATGATGTATCAATGTGATATATGCTCTTATTCATGCTTTAGATGTATGTGCTTTCATGTTTTTGTTGGTAGATCAAGTTTATGAATGATGGAATGGTTTTGGAATTGAATGTATATTATTGTATACTAATTCAACCCCTCTAAGTAGATGCTTTTAACAATTGGTATCAAATTAGGTCCTTTGGAGGAAGTAAAATAGCTTGAAGGAGATCCTAAGTAGCAAAAGATGGCTAGGAAGTTAAAGAAAGAAAATCTTAAATTGAGATCAATGATAAAAAATATTGAAGAATAAATTAGTCATATTAAATAGAAAGCATGTAGAATGGTTGATGACTTTGATAAATAAGTTAAGAGGATAAGGAGACTAACCAAGTTCTTAGAATTTAGTTAGAGGCTACATGTTCAAACTTGAGAGATAAAGGAGATAAATATGTGCAAATGAAGAGTAATATTGTTTCCCTAAAATATGAGTGTGAAAAAGTCATAATCAAGATAGGCAAGCCTAAAAAATAATAAAAATAATTATAACAAGTCAAAGATGATGAAAAATAGATCAACATTCTAAAGGATCAGCTAGGGGAAGCTAATGCAAATATGAAGACAAGAGAAGAATAATGTAGACATCTTAAGTATTGGTTAGAAGAAGTAAATGTCAAAATTAGTTCATAGTAAGGTGCGTTTGATGAGATGAAAATTGAGATAAATTTGTTAAAAATTTAACATGAATAACTCATAGACAATTTGAACAAACTAAGAGAGAAGCATGAGAAACCTGAGTATGTCAAGGAGAATGCAAGCTTTGAAAGCAATACAAGAAGGTATTTTAGACAAACAAATGCTTCAAGGTATGATAGTTTATTTCATTGTCATTTATATACATGTGATAAGTATGGTCATAAATCTAAGGACTATAAAAGGAAGTTAGTCAATAATGTGTCCTCATGGAGCCTTAGAAGAAGAAGAAATTGGTCTTGGAGAAATCATAACTTAGATCAATCAATAGGTATGTTGAATGATGTTATTTGTTTCAATTGCCATAAGAGTGGACATATTTATATATTCTATTGAAATGGTATTAAGATGTGTTCAAATTATATCAAAGGATATAGATATCCTATAAGGTCTGAGAAAGGACAAACTCAAGTATGGAAACTAAAGTTAATCATTGCAATTTCTTCTAGTCATAAGGATGATAAGAAAGTTTCTCTAGAAGGATATGTTGCAAATCAAGATAAGATCAAAGATAAAGTAGGTAAGATGGTTTCATAAGACAAGAAGATTTAAACTATGATATAGAGACCTGAGGTAGTAAAGACTAAGGTGACTAACCCTATTGAGTCTAAGAGTCTTGATGGATTGTTCACCAAGGTGGAAAAGGATAAAAAAATGAAGGAAAGTCTAGAGCTAGGCTATCAGAATTTAGTAGCAAATCTGAAGCAAAGAATGAATTCAAGTATCCATTCAAAATAAATTGGATGATGAGGTAGGAATACAATTTATAGAAAGATACAGAGATAATAGACTCTCCTAAGTTTTGGGATTTTTAGTCTCATTATGTCAAATAGGTTTCTCTATCTAGGATTCAAGGAGACACTTTTTAGTCAGATGAAGTTGGGTGGATATCAGATATTATTTGATGAGATGGTATGAAAACAAGGTATGTTTGTGCATTATTTTTATATATCTATTTGTTAAAGAAAATAAGCTTTTAGAGAATCTCAGTTATCCTATCTTGAGAAGGAGTTAGCTTATTATTCATGGTTTGGATGCTCTGGTATAGTGGTGAGTTTCAAATATCTATATCTACATATTAGTTTGATAATTCCAAGTGAGCCTATAAGTTGAAGGCCTCTCTTTTAGGCTTATATCCTAGATCTTGTTAAGCATGTTAAAGGATTATTGAATAGTTGTGTGTGCCATGGAAGTTCACAGTGATATGAAGATGAGGTGTCTCTATAAAATTTTATATTATGATTGGATAGTATTTGAAGACTTGTTGAATATGTCATGATCTAGGTGAAACATGGAGTTAGGAGGAGCTTTTTAATTGGTCAGGTCCTAAGATCATAGGAATGAATAGTTGAATCTTAGAAAGAAGGTATGGAGGTTTTTATGTACTCTTAGGTTTATCTATCTTGTTGTAGGTCAAAAGCCATGGTATAGGATGTCAATGTTCCCAAATATGTGGAGGCTCATTTTGTGGTCTAGAAGTGTGTGATGGTTGTCTCTAGGTGTGTAACAATTTTAGAGGTGGGCATTAACCAAAAGGAGGTTTGTTAACTCTATTTGTTTTTCAGACTCTAGGGTTTTAAGCTATGCTAGAAAAATGGTTTTCCTTATGAGTTGATATATGTGGATTCTTAATAGGTTGAAAGGGCCAAATAGATTGTCAAATCAATATTTACATAGATTTTAAAGTTTGTGGTTCTCAATTTATTCAAATTTTTGTTAATATGGAGGGTTATTTGGCTAGTAGGTTTGTGAAGGAAGTATGATAGAAAGGATTATCTTTGTGATTAAAATTTGTGTGATTGAGGGGGAATATGAGAGTTATCCATATATGAAGTTTTAGGTCCTTGATATGTGTCTACTAAAAATTATGGGAGCTACAAGTTCCAAGTAGGGCTACAAGGAGGCTAGATATGCCTAGTGTGAAGAAGAGCACCATTTGATCAAATTATCCAAAATATTATGACATTATTCTTTCAAAGTGAGTTACCAAGTTGGTTTATGGCATGTTTCCTATTTATTGAGTGGCATGAAGTTATATTGGTGGTCCTTATGGTAGCTTGAGAGAGAAGGCTAGTAAGCATGTGTGGTGGTTCTTCATGGTGTGTGGAGATATGAAGATGCTCAAGATGTGTAATTTCTCAAAGTTATTAGGGGGAGTCACTCATAGATTTTTTTTGTTATATCCATCAGATTCTAGTGGTTTTTGTGTGTTATTTGTTCATTGGTTGCAATGCTTAGTTGAAGAGAGTGTTGGCATGGAACAAGAGGAAGTTGTCAAGGAAAGAAATAGTAGGATCAAGTTAAGATGGATTTTTTATCATATTTATAAGGTGTTACTCTCATATTGGTTATATTTTTATGTCTTTAGGATCATATTTTTCCCACTTTGTCATTATATTAGAGGGGGAGAAAGTTCCTGGTGTGAGAGTGCTTGAAAAGAGGAAAGGAAGGTGAGTTGTATATTAATATATGATGGTTGTTGATAGCAATGACAAAAGGGAGATTTTTTGGAGTATTTTTAATTATGTAACTATGATGTCATGAAGGTTTCCATGTCATTAGATGAAGTAAAAATGACAAAGTGTGTAATGTTCTTATCCTAGTATGCTTGGTTGATCTTGTATTTTGGCATGGTTAGAGATGTTCAGGGATGAGTATGGAGTATTGAAATTTTGAAAAAGGTCATTAATATGTTTTATAAGGTTTTATTTCTTAGTTTAATGAGTGTATTTCATCTATTTGATCATTTTTTTCATCTAGACATTTTGGTTCTAGTGGCCAAAAATCTGAGTAGGTAGTTTGATGATGTCACCATTGCCACATGTGAATGAGTCAAGGGGAGTTGGTAATAAGGTTTTGATCATTAGTACCTAGTTTATTTGTGACAATTTTAGATCATACACTAAATTTTTTCAAAAGATATGCAAGGGCAAAGCTGGGATCCCAGGTAGTTTGACAATGTTTTCCCATACTTTGCAAAATTTGCATGAGGCAAGAAAGTGCCAAGTAATAAATTTGGTGATGGTATATCTTGTATGTGTGGATGCTTCAAGAAAATTTGATCATATGGGTTTTTTTAGTTTTGTACCTTGTTTATTTTTACTAAATATTAGGTCAATAATTATAATGTGACAAAAGATATGCTTGTTTAAAGTTGGCTTTCTGAACAAGTTTTTGACATAGTTGGCTCTATGGCAAAAAATTTGAGTGAGTATTTTAATGTCATTATATCTCAAATGTGTAAGGGTTATATGATTATTTTGATATATGGTTGGATTATCCTATGAAAGGAGATCATATGGTCTAAATTTTAGAACTTAAGAGTGAGCAAAGAAAAATATATGAATGTGCAAAGTTGGCCTTCTAGGTAGATAAGTAAGGTTCCCATAGTCAAATTTGCATAAGTTAAAGTTCAAACAATGTCGATGGAGAAATTTGCTCCAAGAATTCAAGAAAAAATGATATGGTGATAAGTGTTAAATGTTTTATGTCTAGTAGAGATAAATATTGATCTTATTCCAATGATTAATGATGAGTAGGAGATCATATAGATAGAGATCAACAGTGCTTATTAAAGTCAAGAGGTCAAAGTGATAGTTGGTTAAAATTGTTAAAGATTGAGCTATGTATAGGGGATTGATGGAGTGAATTAAGTCAAATAGTAAAGATTAAATATAATTATGAGCATTGAAAGGTAAATTATGATTTATTTACAAGAACATTTATGCTGTGTGTTTAATCTAATAAGCGAGGACATGAGATGTGAGCATAATGTTCATGATTTAATTGTGACCGTTAGGATTTGAATATTTGAATTTTGCAAAAAAAACATAGAGATCTATATTTTGATAATAAATTTTGATATTGGTTAAATTTGAGGGCTATTTAAAAATAAAATATGAATCTGATTCCATGGGACATTAAAAAAATGCAATTTGAAGATTTGAATCTTTATAGAGTCAAAGATTGTGTGCTTCAAAGTTGATGATGTACTTGACATTCATTTGTAAGTGACCTGCGATGGTTGTTTGATATTTTTCATATGGTATTTTGATGATCATGATGAATTATCTATTGTATAGTTTTTTAAACTCCATGATGGTTCTCAATGTGGTTTTTGGAGGTGTGATCAAGCTATATTAAGTATGAACATTTCATAAGAAGTTGTCTATGTTCACTGAATTCATTGGCAGTTTGAGTGACCATGTAAAATGAATATGGAGATATTTTATAATTCTAAAATACTTATGTGAATTATTTTATTATCATAGTTGACCCCTGATTAGATATGGAGAGTCATAATAGATTAATTGTATTTTTATTATGTGTGACCAATTTGAGTAGTCATCTTGAGTAAGATAGTTTGAGGTGTGTTGGTATATGTTGGAGTGTCTAAGTGACATGGAGATGTTTTAGAGGTCTTTTAGGTTATATCCATATGATTTTTTCATTTTTTTTTATGTGAGTGTTTGATTTATAAGTTTAAGACTATGTTTTATATATAAAGACTTGAAGGAGTGAGGAGACCTAATTGGTAGGTCTAAGTGTTGAGTAGATGTTCCAAGTGGTGTGGACCAATGAGTGAGTGTGAAAGGCTATATTTGAAGATATTATATGATTTTGAAGTTTTGGTAGGATTTTAAGATGGTCTAAGTTATCTCACATGTAACATGTGAGTATGAAGGTTTGATTGTTTTAGGTCTCACCAAGACCTAAAGGTGGTTTGGGGCTAATGAGGTAATATCTGACCTATGGAATGTATGGTTATTACATGTAACATGTATGAGAACATATATGAAATCTATAATAAGTGTGTTAATAATCTTGGCTGACCAAGATGGGTTATACCAAGAGCATGGTAAAAATATAAGGCCTATTTAGCTTATTTGAATTAGTTATGTGAGTGTTGAGCCGAGCAAAATAGAGAACCCTTGAAAGAAAAGGTACAAGTTAGTGAGGACCACCAAAGAGAAAAGAGGATTATACATGCTAGTCTAATCAAGGTGCTAAAGGTGATCACATAGGTCTTTGGATCTAATAATCCTAGAAGAGGCAAAATGAGTGAGTATGTTCAAGAGGTTATTTGAGAAAGTGTGGATGGTGAGTGAGGGCAACATGAAGGTTGTATGTGCCTAGTGGATGAATTGAAGATAAAAATAGATTGAGTAATATTTATATGACTTTTAGGTCATAATTCAATTGTTTGAATAGTGCTCTTTTTGCATAATAGTGTTATTTTGGTAGAAATTAAGGACTATTCATATGACCTATAGGTCATAATTCTATTAGAAGAATAGTGTTCTTTTTGTTTAAGTATGATCAAAGCTGAAAAATGATAATCAGAGCTCCATCATCAAGTGTTGAATACATTATTTCAAAGGTGGATGTGTTCATAGGTGTTATTTTGGCAACTCAACATCTAAGGGGGTTGTAACCTCCTTATAAGGTAAAACTTGATAAAGATCTAGTTATTGTGGTAGCTTAGATAGATAAGTGTAATAGCTCCTTGTGGGATTGAAGTCTCACTAAAATAAGGGATGGTAGTTCCTTGATCATTCTTATATGGTGTAAATTGGATCTTGTCATTATATGATTGTAGTCCATCTTGCAGGGTTCAATGGTTTTTATTCCCTAAGAGGGTTTCCCATGTAGATGATGTGTTGATGTGATATATGCTCTTGTTCATGCTTTGGATGTATGTGCTTTCATTTTTATGTTTCTAGATCAAGTCGATGATTGATGTAATAGTTTTATAACTGAATGTGTATTTTTGTATACTAATTCACCCCTGTATTAGTAGCTACTTTCAATAGCAATATGGATCTCAAAATGCTAGAAACATAAACCCTAGTGTTATCTAGGGTTACGGTTTGTGCAATATGAAAAGTAAGTCAAGTTAATTAAATGTTTTAGCCTTATAAGACTTATTGAAAGTAAATCCTATGTTTTTATAAGATTTGAGTATAATAAATCAAGGTAAAAATATGTAATAAATACTAACATTGATTTATTACTAAATTGATTAATTTAACTTTAAAAAAAATGGTAATAAATAATTTAACTAATAACTTACATGGAAAATGACTGAGACAAATGATCTAGAGGCTAAAAATTGAGTCAAAGGCTAGTCTAAGTATTGCAAAGAGGATCCAAGTGTCAAAAACTCTCTTAGACAATAGGGCCCTATTTGGATAGTATCACCATCTGATGTTAGTGTCTTCATTTTCACGGTAGTGTCCTTTTTGCAAGACCATTTCAAGCTTTTAGGTGTACCTATGTCTAAATTATAAGGATTATTCTTGCATGCAATTTTTTTTACAACAATGTAGATGGCCTATTTTAACTAATTTTATTAGAAAACCATAATCCTTCATGTTGTTAGAGTATCTTATTGATTCAAGTAGAAAAGTGTGTTTATTAGTAGGGTAGGCTAAACACCCTCAATACCATTATATGATGAGATTCACCTACATACCAATACACTAAAGAAGAATAATCCTTATGTAGTTCTCCCCATGTAAGTACTTTTAAAAATACAAGTGAATCTAGTATGATGGTTGACTTGACAACTTTGAATGTACTTGAGACTATAAATTTGAGTAATCTAATCTTATGAATGTTGTAGATGGTAGTATATATAAGTATGGAAGAATATGGAATAATAACCTTAATTATGCATTTTTTTTTTTTGATTTTGCACATGTAATTTGCATCTGATTTCCATCTAGTCAATAAAGAGTTAAAAGTCATGTATTTATACTATTCTGGTATTTGTGTGGGTGGTAAAAGAGGTCTAGGATGAATCTAGGAGGTATAAGATTTGAAAAGATATTTTCTTTTGGAAAAAAGAAGGAAAGGATAGTAGCACCAATATTGAGACACTATCTTCATGTGTAATTATTGTCCCTATTATGGCACTAGTGTCTAGGTGGTAAAACCTAAGGTACGAAGGGTTGGGATGTAAAACTAAGAGTCTAGTACTAATTTATGGATGTTTATCAATACCTATGGATAATAAAAAGCTAGATAAGGGGTAAAATAGGCCATAAGATAGGTCTAGGGCTAGGCTAGGGATAGGTGGTATCAAGTATCACTCTTAGGACCCAAGTGTCAATTTTAGGTGATTACAAGGGGCATGTTTTAGAAATATGTCCTCCAATTTGGTACTTATTTCAAGTTTCATATTTTTCCACATACATTGGGATAATTATTTTAAATCATGTTATCCACACTTACATAGTCTCTAAAGTGGCTAAATCACACAATTATATAATTTAGATTCACAATAATTCTATACATTGGTACCATTATTATACATAGTTTTAGCATGAGACATATCTAAGATGTATATTCTATGTAATGTACACCTAATATTGAATATTATAAATTAGTTTTAGATTTTAAAACACTCTCAAGACTATCATCACCCACCAAGATGTACATTTATGGTTGATATTGAGGCAATCTACTATAATGGTTGGTTTACTTTTGGTATGTTTGAGTTGATTAAATAAATCAATATTACCAAGTTTTTAGGTTGTAATTGATTGTATCATCATTTTTCCCAATTTTAAAATACAAATTTACTTTATTTTCTCATGATCACAATGTTATTGGGATACATGGTTGAGCTAATCTCAATTGTTGGGTGGTAACTCACCTTTTCTCTAAGGTTGGGGGCATGTGCCATCTAATTTCTCTTTCTCTTTATCCCCTTAGATGTATGAACTTTCTATATTTATATATATTTTCCCTAATCTTAGTTTTAGATCATTGCAATGAAATTTATTTCAAATCTACTCACCAATAGTTAAGGGGGTTACATCAATACATAAGTGTACCCCTAAACCTTACTCTTTTAATTTTGATACTTTCAATTATAGATTATATGAAATTATTATGTATTGTAGCATGATCTTGGTTGTAGTTTAGGCACCAACAAAGCATTCAAGTTAGACTCACATAAAGATAAGGTGTGTTATACACACCCAAGTATGCATTCTTTTCATTTAAAATAACAATTCCATTACTATATTAAAGTGGGGATGTACATGATATTTATGGATTTATAAGAACTCAGTATTATACACTTGGAAAAATTAGACCTTGGTTGTTATTATCACTTCTATATCTTTACCACTTTCAAAATTCTTGTATGTATTATATCTTGTGCCTTGTGGCCTATGTCTTGGTCTAAATGGTCCTATGTTGATGGATCTAACTTTATATCTTACCCAAATTACTTAAAACATTATTATATTATACTTATACAAGTTTTGAATATGTACTTACTTTCCTATTCCATAGACAATAACATCTTAAATAGATACCTGCATTAACATAGGTGTCCTTCTCTAATGCAAGTGTCAAGTACTATAAAGTCATCTAGTTTTCAAATAAAACATATCCTAATGGTTAGCCTAGGTGATTTAATGTTATTTAATTATCCAAATGGATTGATATAAATACAAGATCAACCCTCATTCATTACTCACTTATAAAAGACAAAAAGTGGCCAAGGCAACTTATCAAAAACATTCAATCAAGCATTGAATTAAGAAAAGATTCCCTATTTTTTCCTATTTCCATGTCAGTCAAAGGGACAAGACATATACAAGTATAAGATACTAAATGAGTAACATAAGATCTTGATTTGTCAAGTTACAATCTGTAGACACCTAAAATTGGCTTTCGATAACCTCCAATCAGGTTTTGACCAATTTTTACCCAAACATAGAATTTGGCCTAAAAAAACTAAAATGTGTTAAATGATGTGAAATTGACATATAAAAGTGCCAATTTTGGCTAGGGTTTCACTAAATGGGGCAATGTAATTTATGGGAAAGCTAACTTTGATCATTTCATTTTGAGTCAGAATGCTAAATTTGCACCTAGGTGCTTTGAATTGCTCTTTCCTATCAAATATTTTGCACAAGACTTGTGCCTTTATTTTTTACTATTGCAAAAATCCTAAATGGGAATATTCATCCAATACATCTTACATGTAATTATAATTCTAATCCAATGAAATTTAGGACCAATAACAAGCCATTCTAATTAATCTGGGTAAATTGTGCACAAAATGCTTAATCGTGCTTAAGATCTAATTAACCCAAATCAAGGCCTAATAAAAAATTCCATGGAAATTTTTTAAAATACTTATTTTTGAAAATGAATAAGAAATATATACATCATTAAGTGACTTCATTCCTTGGGAAGACATCCCTAGGCCATAAATGCCATAAATATCAAGATTCATGGTTCCCATGCCTCATCAATGCCTTCCATGATGCCCTCCATGCCTCTTAATTGCCACTTATTCCAACGACATGATGAGGATATTTAAAAATTTAATTCCAAAAATTTAATTAAGATATAAATGGTTGAGGTTGATTCTATTCAAATTCAAAAATCTATAAATAAGAGGCCTCACAACATCATTTCTAAGCTTAATTTGTATAAAGTTATAATGCAGGATTGGTTCCAAAAGATTCATGCAACTAGTGTTACCATGTCAAATTGATTCCAAGCCAAGCCAAGCCATAAGCCAAAGGTGACAAGGAGATATGGAGGTATCCAAGCTTCCATTTCTAAGGACTTCATGAGCACAAGCCAAGCAAGCCACCACTATAAAAGCATTTGGAGCATCTAACGAAGGTGAAGGAATTATTGTGTTTTCATTCCTATCCTTTTAGTTGTGTTTGTCATTTTTTTTATTAACTAAGCTCTCCCTAGTGTCTAGGCCTAGATATGCTATGATATTAGTGTGGTTATTTCACTTTATTTTCATTTTGGAACTAACACCATACTAACCATCCTCTCTTGAGTAAAATTCTTAGATCACCTAATGGCATACCCAATGGGACTTGACACATCCTAAACCTGAAGGATATCATTTTGAAACTTTAAAATAATCATTTAAGCCTTTAAAACTCTTGCAAGTTGATTTTCTAACTTTATATTGCCATTTTTGGTTGCCACAATTTTTACATAGTAACCGATGTCAACAGAAATACCAATATCAATCACTAACTTAATCGACATCAGTCAATAGAACCAACATCAGTCACATCTCAATTAGCCATAACCAACATCAGTGATAATTATTGATATTGATCACTATGTTTTTTTAAAAACATAGACCTGTGACCTACTTTTTCAAAGTTTGTTGTTTCAAACTCAAAAGATCTTCAAAGCTAAAGGACATGCTAACAATTTTGCTATAGTACCAAGTGGGATATTTACTAAAAACATGTTTAAATCAACTTTTCATGCATATAGTTTAATTAAGATTTTTTTTTGGTGTTTAACGAATAATTTAATGGTTTTTGGTGAATGTTTTTCAATGTCTACAACAAAGACCAAGGGGTCAAATGAACACCACCAAACATTTCAATTGGGTTTAAAATTGAACACACTTGTCAATTTTTTGCTTGCAATAGTTGTTTAATTATATTTTGTTTGTAAAAAAGAGCAATGTTATGTGTATGCTCTTCTATTTGTCTCCTATACAAAACCCTTGGAAAGTGCCATTCCTATTTTAAATAGCCTAGTCCAAGTCTTAGAAAGAAAGTTATCTAAAGCACTCACATAAAACTCATCAAAGTTTGGGTGATCTTGAAAATGACCCTAAAGTCTTTTTTACTTTCATTCTTTATTTATTTTTATTCATTTTAGCTTACAAGGGGGCCTTCATTGCCTCCCACAAGTTCTTTATAGAAGCTTTGATGTGGGGTTTCATCTTCCAGCATTGACTTCATTTGGCTCCTCTGGAGTTGCACATGGGATGTATCTATATTTGGACATCATACTACACTTAGTGAATATCAAGATGTAGTGGTTCTAAAAAGGACTAGACCTTTTTACAACTAGCTAATGCCACAGTCACCTAATTTTTTTTCTTGTCTTTTTCATCATTTGACATGAAATTCATTATGAAATTGATTCTCCTAGATATGTTTGAAGTTTGATTATTTAGTCAACCCCATTTTTACATACCCTTGCTAGGATTTTGATGATTATACGTAGTGAATTTTTGGATCATTTTCTCATTTGGTATGTTTTAAGACTAAAACTTGTTTATTTGTTCATAAGCCATGTCAAAACCAATTTATATATATGTCACTCTTTTATCTAAAGAGGTGTTATGCTAGCCTTTTTACACCACACTTGTGCTTTGAAATTTTTACTAAACTTTTTTTGTGTGTGTGTCATTTGAGTTGAAGAGGGTAGCATTATGTTGCCCAAATCATGTCAAACAATTTTTACTTTGACTTTTGAAACATAGTATTGACCACATCATTCAAGCATGCTTACACCATTAGGCTTCTCAATTTATTTCAAGACTTGTTTACCATTATATCAAAACCATTTGTTCAAACCATTTTGTGTAGACCACTTGGACCATTATCTTGTGCCATCATGGTGTCCAATCTTGTCTATCCTATTTAGGCAAATCCTATTTTTCAACATTGAGTTTTCAATTAGCCTTATTAAGTTTAGATCCAAACATTGATAGATTTTTGTTTAGGCATCAATTCATGTGGATGATACACACATCTTACTCTTTTGGGTTGCATCAATTTGGTTAATTGATTATCCAAAATTGAAAACTATTGATGGTTTGATTGTTTAATGCCTATCCTCATCATTGTTTGTGCCTTTATTTAGGATAACACAATCTTTTTAAAATAGCCTTTTGTCTTATGAATTGTGTTAAATGATCATGTTTATGTTTGATTATGTGTGTCAAGTTTATGTTAATATTATTTCCAAGCTCATTAGATTAAAACAAATCACATCAGCCTTTATTTCAAGTCTAGCTTTTAACACCATTTGGCCAAAAGTTCTAGCACATGCCTATTTGTTTGAGCATAGATTTTCACTATGTGTTTGGACAAAAGATCTAGCAACTCAACTTTTACCTTTCCTAGTTTAGACCTTGTTTGTAACACTTTGACCTACACCTTTGACATGACAATTTTATTCAGACATTTGACCTTTTGTGCATATAACATTTCACATTATACATTTAACATTAGGTTAATTTATGACAAGTCTTAGCATAAATCATTTTAGAGATACAACTCCACTTTTAAACCACTTTGGAGATATAGCTCCAACTTTTGACCAAGTTAGACTAAGCTTGACCCATTTATCCTTTGGATCATTTTTTAAAGTTTGTAGAAATCTAAGAATTTTTATTTTAGAGTTTTCATCATTTACTTAGATATGTCTTGCTATACTTATGGTGGATCCACTTACAATTTGACTTATGATAGAATGGCCACACAAAATGACTTTTATGGTTTTTGTCAAGACCCTAATGATGCTAATATGGTTTTTGAGATAGATTTCTATCTACCTCATAGTAATCATTCATGAGAATAAAGTCTTAAAGAAAATTATGATCCAACTCGAGACCTTGATTAGTATAAAGAGGCTTTTGAGGAGGAATTTAATGATTTAACTATAGATAATGTTGTTTGGGATATAGACCCATACCTTATTTGTAATAATCAGTACATGGAACATAATCAAGAACCAACTTATGAGCCTAATCATGACTATAATGATATGTTTATGAGGAAGACTTGGATGTTTTTGCTTATGTGAGTAATCAGGCTCCACCACATCATACTATTTCTATTTGAGGACCAAAATGTCACACCATTCCCATACCAAGACCTCATCCTTTGGTTTATGTGAGAAACTCATCTCCACAACATCCAACCATTTCTATACCAAGACCTCATCTTTTAGTTTATGTTAGAAATCAAGATCCATAATGCCCCTTCATCATTCTAGAACCTAGAATTTTGGCTTGTGCAATCAACCAAGCTCCACAACACCCCTTCATCATTATAAGACCTAGTACTTTGGCTTATGTGAGTAATCATGCTCCACACCACCCTATAATTACCATCTCAGGACTTTATTCTTTAGCACATTTGAGAAATCATGGTCCCCAATATCCTAAAATTATCTAACCATAAGTCATTCCTCATCTAGTACCAATCCCAACCAAATCTCAACCGATCATATCCTTCAAAGACCAAGCTATGTTCAAAACTAGTATTTTATAACTCATTGGAAACCAAGGCCAAGAGAAGCAACCAATCCAAGATGTCTTTGTTAAACCAACCATTTGTGATAATTTAGCCTATGATAAATTGCCTATTAATCTTATACCAATTGTTGAGGAGTCTCACTGTGATGAGCTAGTCTTTGCTCAGTCACTTATTAATGATTATAACTACTTTTGGGTAAATCATTACCTTGACTATGTGCCTATTTTTCAATAACCTCCTATTGACAAGCTAGTCTCTAAATAGTTGTCTCTTATCTATTTACCATCCTAGAGGAGTCTCACTTTGACAAACCAATCTTTATGGAGTCCATTATGTAGTCATAGGATGTTATTTGTCCAAAACCAAATATTCAAAAAGACATCATTGTAATATAGTACCCATTAGATGATGAATAATAGTTAGATTCAGGTTATATTTTTAAACTAACATTAGATTTAGCATCAAAAGTATAATTAACATCATTCTGAACATTAGATTTAGAATTTCTTGAGTTAGAATCAGATTCAAAAGAAGAATATGTTCATGGTTGTTACATAATTGGTTACACATGCCTCATAGATCAGTTTGATTACATTAGTTATCCTTACATGGTTTTTGAGGATGAGTACTTCAACATTGACACAATTTATCCTACTATATTTTATGAGGATTCTGTAACCGATACCCATTCCATTACAATTTTATAGGCCTTGAACATTAAACAAGATAGCCATATTATTGATAGTCCATCACCTATAAGTGTTGATTGGGATCGATAGATTCAAACGTTATTGAATTGCATCCATGGTGACATAACAATTGAATAAGAGCAAGGAGGCCAAGACAACATTCATGTAGTAGAAGAACACTCTCCTAGTGGAACATTTTTAAAAGGCACTAAGGCACATTCAAAGTCAAAACTTAGCATCTTCTAGTGGGACTTTTTTGGAAGCACTAAAATACAATCAAAGTCAAAATCCAGTATTCCTTAGTGAAACCTTCTCAAAGGTTCTATGGGACAATCAAGACAACTTCATTGGTGAAAACCTCTTTGAGGCACCAATAGTTGAGCACATAAGTTATTTACTATTTGATGAAGACAAAATCAAAGATCAAATCAAAATATCTTCCTATCTAAAACCTAATTAGATGGTAACTACTTTCAGGCTCAAACAATAGAAAAATATGATAGTCCTATCAGGATAACAAGTCTTCAGCCCCACCATAACCAAAATTATGTCAAATTTAGCATTAGCAACATTACCTATGACTAAAAGTCCTAATCTTCATCTGTTTCCCCACCATTATACATTTCATTAACATCTATTATTCCATTTCATATTCAAACATACCATCCATTATTTTTCCCTTTTTACCATCCATGGTTTCACTTTCCTTTGCAGAGGCTATAAAAATACCTTGTCTCAATTGTGAAGGAATTAAAATCAATGACCAATGAAGATCACAAAAGCATTCTCAACAACTAAATTTATAGGCAATTCTTGAAAGAGTAGTTATTTAGATGAGGTTTGGGCTAGTAATTAACATGATCAAGTATTATATTTGTATCATTTGTTTATTAGGATGTGCATCTCCCCATCAGTAGGAATAATAGAATCAAAAAAACACACCAAGGCTAAAAACATGTACCATACCATTTCACATTGTCATGCCATTGCCATTGTTACATATGCCTATTTTACATTGTCACATATTATTTCCATTCACCCCATCACTTAGGGGCAACCTTCTTACAATTTTATCCAATATATAAAAAACCATCATTATCCTTAACAATACCATGCCATCTTATCATTCCATTTCTATCTAGACCAAAGCCTATTTTTATTCATCCTATCTAATCCTATTTTGATCTTAGCACTTTGGTTCTTTCAACACTTTTTTTGAGAGGATTCCAATCAAATTTCAATAATAAATCCAATATATGTTTCAATGATAGTCTATGAAAGTAGTGTGATAGTTGATATGGTAAGATATCTTTCATCCTATTAAGCTTCTTTATGTGAGCCTAATTATAACCACCTATGGGCAAATTAGTGTTTCACCAGTCTTGCTACTAATTATAACCACCTATGGGAAAATTAGTAAAATTTACCTATGCCATTATATCCTTGTTATAATTTCCTATGGCAAAACTAGGGGAAACACTTTTTTACCATGCATTTCTATATCACTTTTCCTTCATTATTTTCATTTGACTGGCTATTTGTCAGATTTGAGAACTTATTGAGACCTAGTTGGTTTTTCCTCACCTTTTGTGTGTATCAAATTACTATGACTTGAGGTCATTTCAAGACTATGTGAGTCATGATCAGTTCATGTTCAGGTCACCTCAATCCCCCTTTCCATACTCTCTCACCATTTTATGAGTAACCTAAGCCGCATGCTCTCACCATTTTGTGAACAACCTAAGCCAAATGCTAATTTTATTTTTAGAGAAGGTATCTTGTCATTCTCTAATGAATTAAGATACCTAAAATTTCCAAAAACATTCATAATATTTCAAAAATACCAAAAATATTTATCGTTTCTAAGCCTAGTTGGTTACCCTTGATCTACCTTACTAGGGAATTGTCATTATTAGGATGCTTTATTTTTATTTCTTTTTAAACATTTCTATTTGTTTGTTTATTTCAAGTTATTGGTTTGTTTGTTTTTATATTTGTTTATTTGTTTTTTTACTTGCTTGCCTATTTATTTGTTTTAGCACTATTGCCTTGACTCAGTCTATATGCATTCATTGGGTGATTCCATGAGCACATTATTCTTGAGTCTATCCATATTCATACGTAAATATTATCATCATGGTTTTTATCATTTGTGTATTATTTTTTAGTGTTTATTAGATATTAAGAGTCTGTCTTTATGCATATTTTGGCCAAGTATTCATGGTGTTCTATCATGAATCCTACCATCACATATTACAATAAAAATTAGCATCAAGAAGGTCTCAAATCAATGGAGCCATAGAAGTTTCACCTTGGAAAACCCTTCCATCCCACACTTGATAAATATAACTCATTTGACCATTCTAATTATATCATTGTTAATCAGGATGAGTGTCTCCTCATTGGTAGGTACAACTAAATCATTCACACTAATCAATCCTATTATTTTATTCATCTATTTTCATCACTTTATAGTTACTCATCTTTAATCTATATTCCAGGTTATATCCTTGAGTTATGCTTGCTAATCAACCCTAATTGGGGCATAACCATCAGTTTTATCCAATTAAGATCATCTTAATGATTATAACCACCTATGGTCAAATCATTGTTTTGAATTTTATTATTGATTATAACCACCTTTGGACAAATCAATAATATTTTTAGATCAATACATGTAAGAATTTTCTCATTTGGATTAATCTCAACCATAGTTTAATTCCACCTTTCTTGTTATTTTTTGAGGGACCGTCCATCAACAAAGATGATGACCACTCACTCAAGGGGGCATCATCATAGGCTTCCCAAAACCATTTGGAGCTTTGTTATTCAACTATCATCTTCTTTTTGACATACAAACCATTTCTCATTCTTTGAGAGGAAATTTCTTTTCCTATAGTTTATAACATCTTCCCAAATAGGGGCAAACTATAAACACCTGAAACTAGCTTTCAAGATTTCAATATTTTGCATTCAGATTCATGCTTAAATTTCATATTTAATAATATAAATTCACATATTATTTTATATCATATTAGGTATTTTAATTTAGAATTAGGGTAAAACATATTGGTGAAAATGAATACCAATTGAATCATGGAAAACCCCAGGTCTCCCTTAGGGCTTCTTCTTTCTAGGGTTTCATATTTTTTTGCCTGAGGGTGTTAATTCTATTTTTTGATTTCCCAACAAAAAATAATAAATATTTTAACCTTTGGCCTTTGAATTATACATACTTTCATGATTCCATCCTTTGACATATAAGAAGGCTAGTTCCCTTGTCCTTTCAAGGCAAAGTGCTATATAAAGTGGGTCACTTTTAGAGTATAATTAGGTTCCTTCTAATTAATTTAAAATGGATAAAATGAATATTTATTATTATTATTTTGATGAATCAATTAATCATTAATATTTTAAAATAGATGATTATGTTTAAATAACTCCATTATAACATGATAATATAGATAATAATAATGCGCCTAACAATCAAGATAATTATGAGGGCTTAAATAGATTTGTTCCCAATGAACTTAATGGGATATATCTTGACCAAATTAAATCCTTGTACAATTTTCACCAAATAATCTATTAATATCTAAAATATGTGGGTAAAATAGTAAAATTGATCCTTGAATATTTAATGCCACACATCAAGATAATTTTACTACATCTCAGCCACAATAGTAAGAGCCATTTACTATTTTCAACCTATAATTTCATGTTAGTAATGACACTTTAAGTGTTTATACCTATACTATTGGTATTATCCATAGATTTACACATCTAATGACACACATAACATTCATCCAAGGGGTGGTCAAACATTAGGCTCCAAATAGATATACATACCCATTTCTTACAAGTAACCTTTACCCATCCTATGATGACTTTCCTTGTTAAATAATAAAAATTTATTATGGATATTCTCTTGATTAAAATGATATAGTTCACCATGATAAGGTGTTACAGTTAAATAAATTTGTATCAAAACTATAAATTAAATGTATTTTCATTCCTTTATTTATAACCCATTATCTCATGAGATACTAGCTTATCATTTACTTTCAGGATTCTTAGCTCTTAATCTTATATTATACAAAGATAAAGGTTATAAATATAAACACCTTCAATCATTCTAGGCAACATGATTTGATTAAGAATATAATGACAAATTATTTGTGAATATATTCCAAATAAGTCTCAAGGAATATGATTTTTGATTATTTTATGACCTTTCTCACTAATTAGTAAGAGAATTCAACCATTTGGAAGATTATTTTTTAGTACATTTTGATATCAACATTGATGAGAAATTATATTATGAGAAATTTTCTAAACTTAAACAAGGATCCAATGAGCTAACATGTGATTATGTACTTTGGTACAAGACTATACTAGATTATATAAATAGTTTTATGGCTAAAAATGAGTTATAAGGCATATTCAATAAAAGATCACTTTCATTTTTCCATGAGTAAATCATATTCAAGAGATTAAAATATTTTAATGATCAATGCCACATAATAAGAGACAAAGAACGCAGGATTATATCCTTGAACAAGTTCAAGTATACACCTACTCTTACAAATACTTAAATAATGAATTTTCAAATCCAATTAAGATATAAGTTCAAACCAACTGATAAAAAAATGAGGTAAAGATTATAGTTAATGCATTATCACAACCTATAAATCAACTTCAATTTAGCTCTATTGAAGAGAAAATTTTACATAATACTATTACTTCTTATTATACTATTATATAAGTTACTTAAGTGTAACCTTATCACCCTTCCTCTTATATATGTGTTTGATAATAATATAACTAAAACAAATAAATATGATATAAATGTTTACTAGTAATATTATCAAACATTCTATGAAAAAATTATTGAAATTAGGACATAAGATATAAGATCTTATTGATGATAACACTATTGAGTTGAGCACACATATAAAGTAATCTAGACCACAAAAAATGTAAATAATAAGCTAAAAATATTAAATGAGAAAATACAAATCATGAGATGACAAAGATAAAAAATACTTTATAAGTACACTACATATACAATATGCATCTTCCACCCATTACGTATGATCACCTAATATACGTGATTAATTTTAAACTTATCACCACATCACCATGACATCCTATGATAATGATATTGTCAATGATGATATAAAATTGCATGTATTATTCACACACACTTATATCAATTAATTTCCCATGCATAGTGTCATGATTGACAATGGGTCAAGTGATAACTTGGTACAATGAAACTTATTTACTCCCTTAGATGCACATAATAATATATAAAAGATACATCAATAATAGTTAAGGTATTACATGGATAAACAAAAAATATCTTTAAACATTTAGTATTACCTCTTTAGGTCACATCCACCATACTATCTAGTCCATTTTTATTTCTACCAAGTAACGGGGTCTTTGACATGTTGTTAGGAATGCATTGGATGCAAAATATTTATGTAGTATCATGTATAATACATCAATGTCTCTAGTAAATACATTATAATAAGGTAGTCATAGTTATAGGTGTATGTTATTAGTACCCTCTAAAACCAATGGTAACTCTTCCTCCATACCCACCATCACTAAAATTGGTTGATACATCCATACATGATCATTATATAGAGCCAATAGTTACAAATACATAATATCTCTCTATACACCCCATTTAGAGGGGATTAATTAAAACTAATAAATATACAAATATTTATAATCCATCATATCAAAGTATTATCTAGGGATTATAGAGGCCATAAATTTTTATTGTATATACTCAATTAGTACTATGGAAAATTTATCTTGCTCCAAAATGAACACAAATAGTGAGACATTCTCTTACTATACAATGGACCCTATAGAGTCTTCAACATTCTAAAGTTATCATCATACATGATAATATATGAAAAATGATCATGATAACTACCATACAACATGGTATTTATTATCTATTTTTGATATGTTTACATCTATTACCTTTCACTCATGACATGTGACCATTATAGTATTCGATACAAGCACTCCCCATGGTCTTCCCATTGATGGGATAATTGATTAAAAATATTCATTTTTTAGATTAGGGTAAAAAATAAGGTTTTGAAAGGTGCCTAGAACATTTATCATATCAAAAAGATAAAATTATAAATATCAAATAAAGAATAAGAAATGAACCAACCTACAAATAACATAGGCTCCCAACTAATGAAACAATAGAAAACCATCAACAAAAGAACAACTCCTGGTCGTCAACAAAACAAAAAGGCCCACCTTAAAAATATGATAAATCTTCAAGACATTTATAAACTTCTATTTCTTACTAAAGGGCATTAATCTTGCTGGAGATAGAATCCACCACAATGACCTATCATTATCTTCCTCATTTTTCCTTTAACCCCTCATTCTTCTGCTAGGCTCATCTAGGATTTATTCCTCTTGTCTCTTGTTAGTATCATCCCAGACCTCAGAGGTGCTTGTGATGATGATATTTTTCTTGTTATTATCCTACTTTTTACCCTTTAAAATTTCCATTTCATGCACTAAAATTTTAATTTTGACACCAAATTTAGTCATCTTCTTTCAACACATTTGTGTTGTAATCTAAATCATGGAGTATAATCAATGGATATGTGTGCAACTCACACTATTTTCATTTTCTATCTCTTTTTTATGTATTCAATACTTAAATCATGTAAATATAGTTAAAAATATTAACATTATTTCTTTTGGTTGTAGTAAAAGGCCAAAATATAGGGTTTTTAAAGGCCCCTAGGAAAAATTCTTATGTAGAATTATTGAAAATATTGAAAAGTATGTTTTGAATTCTTGGTGAACTAAATGTAAATTTATTTCATCATGAAGGTGAAACCTATGTGTCACCTAACCATAATGTTTACATGACTTTTGAAATTATATTTTATGTTATCTAGAGGCTACAAACACAAGCTAGAGTATGCATAATATTCGACACTACCTAGACCTTTTGGACATCATCTTGACCATATGGACACAATTTAGACCAAGTGGACACTATTAATACCCTATGGACACCATCCAAACCCTCTGAACACTATATAGACTTTTCAATATTGTCTAAAAATTATAGATGCTATCTAAACTTTGTAACATAGTCTAAACCCTATGGTCACCATCTAGGCCTTATTATCACCTTTTAGACCATGTGGTCACCATCTAGACCCTATGGTCATCATATATACCTATAATTATAACCTAAATCCCATGATCACCATCAAAGTACTATGGTCTTTTTCCAACAAATATGGCCACTATCTAAAAAAATATGGTCATTATTTGACAAATTTAACTATAAATATCCATAAACCCTTATATGTGCTCATTGTTTTCATTTACTAAGTTCAAACATCAATCTATCTTCTTGAATTAATCTCTCATCCTTGTCAATCAATCTTATAAATGGATTTCAACCACGTACATTCTTACCCCATTCATAAATTTATCTATATAAATCTAATTTATCCAAAAAATATTAAGGCTACTAGAAGATAATGACACTTACAAAAAGTGGATTGACAAATATTTTTTAGAGGCTTTATTTACATGCCCTAAATATGATATTGACATTATTTTTCTTGGCATTATCATGTATAGTTACAAACCTACTACTAGAGAGTTTACTTGTACCCTCATCTTACAAACTATTACTTTTGGCACCTCACCTTCAAACATATATTTCTTGATAGGGATACCACATAAAAATGTGGAACCTATAACAATGAAATATTTTTTAACTAATGAAGATAAAGTTTATCTAGAAAAATTATTAAGCTTGATGATCATTACCTTTGCCTTGGCAGCTAATGTTCTCTTTGGTAAATAATATTCAATGTTTTATGCATGAACTTTGAAAATTAATAAATGTCATTTTAAATTTGTAATTTATATTTTTATTTAATTAAATATACCCCTAATCATTTGATAAATGGAATTTCAATCCAAAATATAAAAAACACATTTATATAAGCCCTCATTTAATTTTTCTAGATGAGGATTATTTTATAGGGAAGACATTCCCTTAAAGGATTTAACATACATTATTTATTTTCTTACAGTCAAAATTTTAATTTATTTACATAAATTTATAATAAGATTAAAAATTATTTGGATTATAATTTTCAAAGTGAAACTTAAAAGATTTTAGTTTCTAATTTTATTTTGGGTTCATACTACAAGCCATATCATAGGCTGAAAAGAACAAATGTTCCAATTGTCTTACGTGAAAAAATGAAATATATTTATATTTACCTTGATGAGCTAGAGGTAAATTTCAAGTTTAAAATTCAAATTGATTATCCACTTGCATATAAAATTGTCCTGCTAGTTTACTTATTAATATTCAAATTAATTAGGTTTGTTTTTTTTTTGTAATAGAGAAGAGAAACTATTGTTCAACTAAGAAGAGAAACTACATTGAATAAATACCACCCCTAAGGGATTTATGGATTCATATAGGGACGATGACATAGATTTTAGTGTGGAAAACCATTGGAAATGAAAAAAAATATGAGGAGTTCTATCTCACCTACTCTCACACAACATCAATAAGGCACATATGTAAATCTAGGATTTAAAAGTTTTGACTTTTATTGAAAATTTATATGACAAAAAAATCATGATTTTAGAATTGTTAATGACTCATTTAATTTTTTATTAGCCTCTAGCATTTGAAAAAAATTCACTCAACATGTTCAATAGTATTCTACATAACAAAACACACATTTTGTGCAAAAATATCCTTCAATATAAGGTATGTGACTTCAAATTTACAATTTTGTTGTTCATTAAATTACAAGGTAAATTGAGTTTATGACTATTTGGAAAAAGATGTAATTTTACCTTCTATTATACCATGTCCATCACTATAAAACATATAAAAAAATCCAAGTGTGGCTCATAATATCTTTGACCTATAGTTTAACACACTTAAAATTTTGTTGAAGTCATTTGTTTATTATTTTATGATGGCATTTCCTATTGTAAGACCAATTTTTGTAATAATTTAGATGACACCACTATCATCACCATAATCATTATAAACTAGGGGAAAAAATTTAGTATTATCAATAAATATTAGGGGAATAATGCATATAAAAACATTGGAGTTCCACACTTTTTCTATGGGTGGAATGTCTAATGCAACGGGTGCCATTACAATTTTGAAAAATATTGATCTTGATGATGCTTTCCTTGAAGGTATTGTTAGGTGATATTTTATGATTATGTAGCACCTCATTCTTGTACATTTGGAAAACATAGACCATGGTTATTCATCTTAGTTATACACATGCCTTACTTCAATGAGCCTCACATATTATTTATCTTGTGCCCCTTGGCCTATCTCATAGTCTAACCAACCTTATATTGATGACATAAACATCCCCATCTTTCTAAAAATGCTTAAAATTTACTTATCCTACACTTCTACAAGTTATGAGCCTATACCCACTCTCCTTTTCCCTAGACACTGATGTTATTATGCTAACTTGATGAAAGTATCTAGTGCCCTATATTTATCCAATTGGAAAATGAAACATATCACAATGGTTAACTTAAGTGATTTAATGAGAGCTATCTCTTGATAGGATTTCTAAAAGCACAATATAAACCCTCATTCATTCCTCACCTAAAAATTAGATAGAAAGAGAATTCAAGAAGCATTCAAGTTACCAGAAGGTTTCCTATTCTTCCCTTTTCTAATATCAGTTAAAGGAACAATCCAGTTATAGGTCTAAATTACTAAAGGAGTAGTCATATGGTCTTATTTTCCAAGTTACAAGTTAGGTGAATGTTGTACTTACTTTACACACATTTCATGATTCACAAACAAGCTAACACATAGGGGAGAAATACATGAGTTTGAGGCCCTCTTATAGAGTATTTTATATATAGGTATCACCTTTTTACAATAGGGTTATTACAAGTCATCTTGACACCATGTTCCCACCAACTCATTTTTTCCCAAGGTCACATTGAAGAAGGAAAACTAGGTTTTTTACATTTCACTATGAGTGATATTCCATGACCTAGATATGAATGCACTATAATGAATTTGAATCCAAAAATGGAAGTATCTTCATGATTTAATCCTATTTTAGTTGATATTCCATATAGGATGCTAGTCTCAAACTCAAACACTAGTGTTGATGCAACTGTCCTATGCCAACACAACTCTCTAGAAATCCATAAGAACCAGATCCATAATCTAACAACTATTCCAAAATTGTCTTCCCACCTACTTTTATCTTGTACTAGATCTATTACTATATTATCATTATAAATAGCTAAGCACTCTCTTATATGTCATTGCTATATCTAACATAGTATTAGTTTCCATTTATAGCTTAATAAATTCAACTTATGTTAGATATAAGTTTATTAGATTAATTATCTCATTCTATATCTAATATTCACCCTTGTTCCCTATTATTTCTATATCCCTAACCCTATCGACCTAAGTAGGATTACATAATCAAATTTAGGGATAAACAATTGGTGAACTTGATGTGAATCAAACACAAATTTATAATCATAATTAAAATTCCTTGGAGGTTTTTCACAAATATTTTGATATAGGAAAAAACCACTTTTAATTATCCAAAATATTGTATTTATTTGCCAAATTTAGAAATTTAATTTTTTAGTAAATTTATATTTATAGGTTATACATGTAATTTTGTTTCCATACTTTTATGGGTTTATATTAGTTACTATTTTAATAGAAAAACCTATCTAATATTTTTAAAATACTCAACCAATAGATTGAAATTTATATATCATTACTGTAATGATTGATTATTCCTTGGCATTTGTTTCCTTTTTTTATCCTATTCTAATATTAGTTTTTTACACATTTAAAATGGATAAACTTAAGATTACTTCTCCTAAACCTAATGAGGGTGATATTTATCATCCCTCAAACCAGGTTCATACTATTAACCCTTCAAAGGGAAAGGTGGATCATCTTATTATTCCAAAATAGGGTAACCATATAGACTTATAAGATCAAATTGATAGTATGAGAAAGTTAATAAAAGAGTTATAATAAGAAAATTTAAAAATCAATTTATTGGAAATTCATATTCCATATGAAAACAATCCAACACATGGTAGTGTTAATCATGTGTATGCATCCTCTTACACCAATGGTTTTCCAAACAAGGTTTCATATCCAAATGAAAAGATTAAAAAAAATACCTACAAAATAAGTGATTCAAGTATTATACCAAAGGTTACTAAACTACCAAGTTAAATCTTAAGATAAATGATTTTAGACAAAGTGATAAAACTACCTCATATACATCCTACACGTAGATCTAAATACTACTGTGTATATCATAAAATGTATGGTCATCATGCAAATCATTGTTTTCAATTAAAGAACCAAATACAAAGTCAAAAATATAGTTTGGATCCTATCATTGATACATATACAAATAAAACCACCCAAAATATGAATACCTCTCCCAAAATACAAGTTCTAAAACAAAAAATATGGGCATCAAAGAAAAATGTAGAGAAAACATAGTTGTATATATCAAACATATAGAAAGAAAAGGTTCAAATAGATAAATCAAATCAAGAAAATGATATAAGTTTACCTCTCAAAAATGATAATTAATTTTCCAATAAATATGGGTTTGGAAGGAAATATTTAAAAAACTTTGGTTATCATGGTCAAAGATTGGAAAAACATTCCCAAGGCATCACTCACCCTATTTCCACATATGATCATAATTAACACCAAGGTTTGGGCTATATTGGTAATGCTAATACCAATCATTCAAAGATAAATTTTGTCAAAGAGTAGCAAAATATAAATGAAAATAAGTTACATAAATAGAAAATAGAGAAAGAGAAGAAGTTACCAAAAAGGGGTAATGTTGAATGTGTGCCTTCGTATAAATAAATTACCAATTATTCCTCAAAACATAAAATACTTTAACCTTGCATAGTCTGAAAGCAATGTTATAATATCATGTTTGACCCAAATTGTGAATTTAATATATGTTCCTAGAAATTCTTTACCTCTCTGGGATATGGAAAAGAACATGTAAATAAAGATGCTATATTTGATGTTTGTGTTTAATATTTTAAATATAATATCATACTCAGATTCGAATCAGGATTTACTATTCTACATATTAACCACTTTTTGGAAAAATATAATGCAAGACTTGGCAAACCATGGTTACTCGTAACAAATTAAAATAAATATGTAGTAAAGACACCAAGTAAAAACATACCAAAAGAGCATGATACACTTTCTTATTCTACTATGCATGCATATTGTACATCTCATTCGAGATAGGTTATATATTTACCACACCTTGAAGATTCTCATCCTCATATCGATATCATATGATAATTTTTCCTATTTAAATATTACAAAAACACCAAAAAGAAAAAAAAAGACAAAACATTAAAAAATCCAAAAAATAATTGGCACCTATATGTTCTATTTGGTTCCTTGGCATCTATGTACTAGTTCCATGTTGAGGTCTAGCATATCATTTACTCCTACATATATATATTTATACATACACATATACATGATAAACTTATGGGTGTTGGGATTTCACTTTACTCACATCACTAAGATGTTAGGGGCATTCATATTATATGATCTTGATACACACAAGTTATATGAATCGATGATCACTCTACATTATTATGTTTGAGATTACATATGTACTTACACGTGCCTTATCCATGATTAAATATTTCATAGGGTACTTGATATACTATGCACATGACATTTTTTTCTAACACATTTTATCCATGGGTTAGTATGAAATGTTTATGCTAGTTGATTATGATTTTCCTTTATACACTTCCTTGAGTGTTTTGCATACTATTATCTTACATTTTCAAGCATTTGAATATACTCCATTATATGTGGCCCCTATGCCTATGTTTTATTTCATAGAAATTTGAATATGTCATTTATTATTATATAGACATTTGAATATGTAATTCATTTATTTTTTATACATTTGACTAAGTCACATCCATTCGATTTTATGGCATTCGAACATGCCCCTTGTTTGTGGTCTCCTTGGACCATTGATTTTTAATTAATTTTGAGTGCTCTTGTATGTGTGCTTGTTTACTTGTTGAGATTCTATTATTACCATATATATTTATCCATGATAGTTATCATTGATATTATTCTTACATTTTATCACATTAGTTCTATGAACTTTAGTGATGGATTTACCTAGACATATTGCTTTTATATGTTACATGGTTACATTCATAGATTTTACAATTATCTCACCCTTTTAAGGTGAGGTAATTTTTAGGTACTATTTTTCCATCACCTCAAAGAGGGGAATATAAGTGGGTGAATTATTTGGAAACATTTTCTCCACATGTTTCATATTTATTATATTTAGTGGAGGAATACCATATGGGCATGGCTTCCGCACATTCATAGTTTCATGATTATAATAGGGGCATGCTTTGGAAGCATGTTCTTGAAATTTATTAAATTTTTAGTACTTATACAAGTTTGAATATTTAGTTTGGGCATGCTATATGAACATATATTTCACACATTCATATTTTTTATATTTTAGTGGGGACATGCTTTGGAAGCATGTTCTGCACACCTATTCAATATTCAACATCTCTAGTTTATATCAGGGTCATGTTTTAGAAACATGTAATCCACTTTGTTACTTATATAATTTTCATATTTATCCATAAATAATGTGTTAATGCTTTGGAATAATTTCCTCCACATTTACATAGTTATCTAAATTATCCAAAGCACATAGTTACATGATTTTGATTCACACTTGTGGTAGAATTCTATACATGGTACCATTATTATACATAGTTTTAGCATGATACATATCTAAGATGTATATTCTATGAAACATGTGCTTAATATTAAAAAATCCAAATTAATCTCAAATTCCAAAACTATTACATGTACTAATAACCCATAATTTTTTTTGGACTTTAGTGGACCAATATATTATAGTAGTTGGTTCACCTTTTGGTATGGTTAAGGTGATTAAATCACTCAATATTTCTAAGTTTTCAATTTGTATTTGAACATGCAAATTGACCATTTTATAAGTATAATTGAGTTTCATGGTTGATATAATCTCAACTAATATGTAGTAACTAACTTTTTCTTGAAAGTTGGGGCATGTGCCTTCCAGTCTCTATCTACTTCCTTAGATGTATATGCTTTAAATATTTATCTATATTTATCCTAGTCTCAGTTTTATAGCCTTATAAGGATACATATTTTTTAAAAATAACTTGACAATAGGCAAGGAGGTTAGATTGATACATAGGTTTACTAAAAAATCTTACTCTTTCCATTTCAATATATTTCAAGTAATTTTAACCCAAATTATATCCACTAATTTTAAACTATAACATGTTATTGTTTGTAGGTTAGTTAGCAATAAAGAACTTAAATTTAGCTCCATAAATCACTTGAATTTAACTTAATCAAATATAATATGTGTATACACACTTAGGTAATTATTCCTTTCCTTTAAACTCATAATTTAATTACTAGATTAAAGGGGGGAGGGAAATGTAGATGATATTATGTGATTATATATAACCTTAGTCTTTTACACTTGGAAAACATAGAACTTGGTTGTTACTCTTATTTTGACACATCCCTTACTTCTGTAAGCCTCACATTTGCTCTATCTTGTGCCCTTTGGCCTATCTATTATTCCAACTAGACTTATATTGATGACACAAACATAACATATTTCCAATAATGCTTAAAATGTACTTATCTTACACCTTTATAAGTTTTGAGCCTATACCTATTCTCCTTCTCCCTAGACACTAATGTCAAAGATAGATGGTAGCATCGATGTTAATTTCTTACCTTGATGTAGGTATTTAGTGCCCTAAAGTCATCCAATTTGTAAATGAAACATATCATAATGATCATCATAAGTGATTTAATGTTATTTATCTCCATATAGGATTAGTGTAATATAATATCAACCCTCATTCATTCCTCACCTATAAGTTAGACTAAAGAATCACTCAAGAAGTGCTAAAGTTACCAAAAGCTTCCCTATTCTACCCTATTATAATATTAGTAAAATTAAAAACCCAAATATAGGTTTGAAGTACTAAAAGAATAGTCATAAGGTATCATTTTCCAAGTTATAAGCTAGGTCACTGTTATTCTTGCTTTACACAAATTGCATGATTCAAACATAAGCCAACATGCAGGGGATAGCTACATGAATATAAGGACCTATTTTGGAGTATTATAAGTAGGCAATTCCATTTAACAATATGGTTATTTTGGTTCAGTCAACACCCTGTGACCACTAACACATTTTTCACCAAGGTCACATTAAAGATGGAAATCTAGGGTTTTTCCATTTCACCAAGAGTGATAGTCCATGACCCAGATCTGAATGCAATAGAGTGAAGGTAAACCCAAACCCATAAGCACCAAATTGGTCACATATTGTTTTATATAATATTATGTAAAAGACACTATCCTTTGAATCAGACACTAGTATCGATGTAACCATCCCAGGTTAATGCAATTGTTTAGAGAGCTAGAGACACCAAATCCAGAATATAATGACTATTATAAAAATATCTTCCCACTTGATTTCATCTATTAATAGATATAACACTATATTAACATCATAAATATATAAGTACTCTCATATTTTTCATTTATATATCTAACATATTTTTACATTCCATTTATATCTTATATCAATTTAATAAATTTAACATATGGTACATCTATATTTAACACATTAATTAGCTTGTTGTATATCTAATATTCACATTTTTACCCTATCATTTATATATCCTTAACCCTATATACCCAATTAAGATTACATAATCCAATTTAGGGTTAAAAAAATTGATATCATGTCTCTAGAAAGATTTCCCCCCTAATATTATTCAAGAATCTCATTTCTAGACTCCCAAAAAACTATTGGTCATGATTCATCTATTTCACCACCTGAGCCAACCCCTAAATTCAAATAATATTTTTATTATTTTATGTACTTTCCTTTCAAAAAAATTATTTTAGGTAGTGCTTTCACTTTGATTCATGAAATCATACAGATTGATTTAAAATTATTGAAAAAATGGGAGATTTAGGGGAAGGCCTTGGTAAAGGAAATTAATGAGTGTTTTCAAAACCACTCACAAAGATATTATTTATATTATTTGGTACAAAATGATCCCCCAAAATTTGATATTTTAGTGAATTAATCTAAATCATGATCAATTAGAGTTATAAATACCTATAATGATAATGTTTTAAATATTATGATAAACATATTGGAAAATATGAATGTAGAGGCACATACATACTTGAAAAAATAGGCAAGAGATAAAAATATTTATTTAATTGAAATTGAAAAGAGAGATAAAACTTTGGTAATCAATATTTTCTATATGAAATTTATTTAAACTATTGTAAATTTTATCTGACATAAATTATTTTCCAAATTTTAGCCAAAATATGAAAACCTAAGTAATGAAACACAAGTACTAAATATTCATTTGGAAAAATCATGAAAAATATTTAATTAAAAATTTAATTTAATTAAAATCTTATGCTATTAAACAAACAAAATAATACACTAAGGAAGATCATAAAAAAACATGACATGGATCAATTTTTTTTGAGAAAACATATGCGGCTCTTGCTATACTATCAACATGAGATGCAACACGTGAAGAAAGGAAACAACATTATAGTATAAATACTATAACAAAGGATATTGTTATAGGAAGTGTCTTACATATTGATTCAAGGAAAGGTAAATCTAATTCAATATCATCCACTTCATAATAGCAAATTATAATTCCTCAAATTAAATGATAATTAATTTGAATCATATATCTACCTTTAATGGAAATGGTAATTATAAATTACATAATGTCAAAAACAATTCAAAATATATTAAAATTTATAACAAATATTTTTATTTATTGACTTCCATATGGTATTTAAACATAAAACCTAGTAATAATGGATATTATTTAAAAATTATGAATACAGGATCACACATGGAAATCCATCTTGTGTCATTATCTTTTAAATTTTTTTACCATCGATAACCACAATTAAATATTTTTTAAGCTATAAAAATAATTTTGGAATACTTGAAATATAACCATGAAAATAAAAGATAATTTTTCCACTTTCATGACATTTTCAAATGTGCTTACAATTTTGTATGCAAGATTCATTCTATGGGCCATGAAATGGATTAAAATCATATAAGGGGAAATGTATTATGTAGTCAAACACAAAGACCATTTATGTTCCCATAAATTACTACTACACCATCAAATCCAACACAAACTAAATTCATATCTATAACATGATCATCCATCCTAATAATATCCCTTAAATTAGAAATAACCAACTTGTAAAGGTTCTTAGCATTACAATTTTTTACCATTATATGTATATCTAATGGACAATGAGATAAATCTTGTATTTTTATTTATTTTCTTCAAATGTTCCTCTTCAATCATCACAAGACAATTTTCCATGTCCCAAGCACTTTCATCTAACCAATTATTTATGGAATGTTATGAATTTTTTTATGTTGAAAAAAAATCTTGTAATCTAAAAAAATAGATATAGGTTAGCCTTTTAAAAGAATGTGTTATGTGTTGGATAAATTTATATTTTTGGCATGTTGATTAGACTGAATAAATTTTCCTATTTGAGATGTAATTATTCATCATTTCTTATTTATATGTTGCAGATGTCTCTAATTATTTTAATGCTTTGTTGTGTATCTAACATGCATGCATTCATTGAAATATTTCCATCCATTTTTTTTTATGATTTGTCTATCTTCTTATTCTATCAGCACATATACTTTACCACAATGTTTTTTAACTATGCCAAGATTAAATTATATTTTGATCTTTTCCTAATTTCCATGTATATATTATACATTTACATTTAGTTGGGGGATCATTACTCTTTTATGGATCTACTTGGTTAATTAAATAAAATTTATCTACCCAATTAAACTTAAAATACCTTTTAATTATCCATCTACTTCTCTTTATTCACACATATTTTTTAGTACTTTCAACAATAGAAGTTTGTGTATGTTGATTAGGAGTGTATCTTATTGATCTTCGCATAAGGAATACACTGAAGTATCCTTTAACTTTTCACAATTTTTTTATTTTTATTTACAATAGTATTTTTGTTTTATGATATCTATAAATTTATTCTAATCTTTGCATCATATCATCTAGTTTATCCTTTGCTACATCCATACCATACTTAAATATGTCTTCAAGTGGTGGCATGTAATCATCAATAATATTTTTAAATGATGACACGATATTGTGATTAATTATTTCAATTGAAAAATAAATATCAGTGGAGGCATATGCATACATAATGGTTTTGATATTATGTTTAAAATGTAAAATTAGAGTTACTGTATATAAATTTAAAATATTTTATTAATCATTTGGAACCTATGTTTTGAGTGGATGGAGGTTGAATTTGCTTGGGTGTTTTTTTTGGGTTCCAAAAATATGATAATATGATTTTTATCATTGATAATTGGCTTGATCTCTTAATTTCATCACTAGAAGCCATCACAAACAACATTTTTTGCAATATAAACAACCACTTACATGTGATTTAAATTAACTAATCTGACATGTAGACTATGCATAAGGGTGTCTAGACCCTGTGGTAACTATCTAGATCTTGTGGTTGTTTTTTAGACCATATTGTCATCATTCATGGTTACCATATAGATCTAGTGGTCACCGCCCAAACCCTATGGTCACCATCTAGACCTTATGGGTGACATTTAGACCATGTTGCTACTATCTAGACCCTATATACAATGGCTAAACCTTATTTCTACTATTCATATCCTATAAATAATGTTTAGACCCTATACATGATGTATAAACCCTATGGATACTTCTTAGACCTTATGGTCATTATCTAGACCCTATGGAAAAATTATCTAGACTCTATGTAAATTGTCTACACCCTATAGTCACTATCTAGTCCTTATGGTCACCATCCAGGCCCTATTGTCACTAAGTAGAAACTATGGTCACCATCTAGAACTTATAGTGACCATCTTAGCTATGTTGTTTATCATCTATAATTGAAACCAGATGTTTATAGCATATAATATATTATTTAGACTCTATAAAATCTCAATCATCTATGAAATATATTTAGATAGATATTTTATAGATTGATAGGTGGTAGTTATATATTATATATAATATATATTAGAAAAACAAGGTAGAATGCCATTCTATGAAATGGTGTATAGTTAAAATTTTAGAATTACTTATAAATGGTAGGTGAGATAACTTATAAATATTATTTACAACCTAAAAATTTAGGTGATTAAGTACTCTTTATTGGTTCTAAAATATTACTAAATCTAAATTTTAGAAAATGTAATATCCATGAATTAATGAAGATTTATGACTAAAGAAAACCCTAATGGAATATGAAGTGATAATGCCTTGTAAAACCTCTATATATAAAACATAGTTGTACTATAAAAGAGTTATGATGTGATAGAGATTAATATGAAGTTTTGTAATAGTTTTTATTGAGTGTATTTTATCCTTAATTTATGTGTAGTATATTGTATTCAACACGTCCCACCTTGTATTTTTGTTAGAACAGTGGGGACCCCCCTTAGTTTTTAGAGAACATATTTTTTATCTGGATATTTATGTGTTTGTGTTGGTTTTCATTATCTATAAAATCTTGGTTTTTTAACATTGATCACGTTGGGGTAAACTTATTTTCCCTATTGAAAGGATTTATTCAAAATAATATATTAATGGAAAGTTAGGAAGAATTTCTTTGAATGGTAGGTATTTAGATTGGCTTATTCAGATTATTCATATAAAAAAATTCATTCAGAAGGGTTCTCATCAATAAATTATTCTTCAACATTTTCTCTTTGTAAAATTTATTTTAGTTGACAACTTTCTCTTCAGAAGATATCCCTTCAATGAATTTTCACTCAGAAGCTTTTTGTTCAACAAATTTTGGTCTTCAAAGTTTTTCTTTAGGAAGTTTCTCTTTGGCAACTTTCACTTCAGAGACTTTTCTTTGATAACTTTCACTTTAAAAACTTTCTCTTCAAAATATTTGTTTTAGGGACTTTCATTCAGAATCTTTACTTTTAGAGGTTTGTATTTATGAACTTTCTCTTCATAATATTTTTTTTGATGACTTTATATGTGATAACTTCCACCTAAACCACAATATTTTTTAAGGGTACTTAGTGTTAAAGAACTATTCCTTTGATGGATTTTAGACAAATTATTTTGAAACAAATTTCTCTAAAGATCATTTATTTTTTGGTGTATTTTAGGACTTAAGGTAGAGTTTTAAACCTTAGACTAAACCATATAATGATAAATGTAAAAAAATAAAGACAACATCATGAAATCCCATGTGACAAAGCATCCTACATGGCATGTACACTAGGACTGGGTGGTCAAGTTTGAATTGAATGAAGGTGATGAGATTGTATACATTGGTGATTAATGGTGCATGAACTATAAATTAAATAAAAAAATATAACATCTATCCCTAAAATGAGTTCGTCTTATTCAATTTTCAAGAGCTTGAATAAACTTAATCCTTTTGCAATCTCAAGAGCCCTAGTTATGACCAAGATGATTTATAACTCATATAATTTAGTTTAGTGCCTACTATTTTTGAAAGCTTGAATCATACCAGTATCCATCAAATATCCATGGTATATTCATCTAGATCATACAATGTACCCTTATCACCCTCTAGGTTTTCCATCAAGGACTCTACTGAATACTTGGATACCACTTTTGACACAATGGTGTTTTATGGATTTTATCCTAGTTACTCAGTGTTTTGCGAGGTCATAGAGAATGTGGACTCATTTTAATTAGAATAATACATCTAGGTTGAGGATAAATAGATTGTAAAGGACCTATTCCTATTCAAATGATGGGCCTTTTACTACACATCTGTTAAGTCAAAGGTCATGCCATGTATAGACTTATTGTAAGGCATATTATTCAAGGGTATAATTATAAATGATATTTAACTCAACTACATTGATAATAAAATAATACTTTCATACATTTTTGGGAGCCATTCATGAGTTATTTGAGTATCCTTATCCCAGATGTTACATTTGACTTGCATATTGTAGTCACCTAGAAGAAGGATAACAATATGGAGTGAGCACTAGCAAGGTGGTTTTCCTATGGGAGACATTTAATTTAAATAACACATTAATAATCATTTCTATATCACCTAATTTTAAATGGGGATTCATATAGGCATGTCACTATTTAAACAATTCTTAGGCCACATGAGCATCTACTTCTTACATTTAGAATGGGTTCCCTTACTAGAGTTGTTTAGTACTTTAGAGTGCACCTACGCATTAGGGTAAGTCAAGAATACCCACCTATAAGAAAAAATTCTACACAAGGATAAGAGACCCCATAGGGGGAATTATATTATGCCTTATCTATTAGATGTAGTCATGTGAACAATGTATAGGCACAATGGAGTTTTATGGAGTCCTAACTCATATGTTATCAATAATTGAATATGTATCTATTAATATTTCATTCACATATAATCATATGTTAGGAACATAACCATAATTATAGAGGACCTCTACCCTTTGTCTGGATGGCCATTCATGGTCAACCTCTAGATAGGATTTCACCAAGCATTACCAAAATACTTGCTAATTTTAGATAATACTAGCTCTACCCTAACTATAATGTATTCATGGTTTTTTGACATAAGGTAAATCCAATTTATATTTATAAGTGTGTTCCTAAAAAGGTATATTAATATGAGATTAGCTTCTAGATATGTAATGGTGTAGATGAAGAACTTATAAATAATAAGAAAACTACCTTCCATGGACCCAAATAACTATTGGAAAGATGCAATACACCATCAAAAGGTAATTGAAGGAATATTTAAATTTGAGGAGAGTATATGCATTATCCACTCTCCCCATATGAATTGGGACCCCCATGGGAAAGTCAAGTACAATATCCACACCCTTGGACTCTCATATAGACACAAGCCATTTGATCATGATTTCCTATTTTTAAACACCAAGGATGATGAGAAAGTGAAATAGAGAGTAATGACAATGGTCTTGAGCAAAGACCTATTCTAGTTAATACAATTATACCCCTCCTTAACACTTAATGAGGAAATTTTTAGGATCCCACTCCTAGGAGGATGGAGATACTATAACTTCTAGAGAGGAAGGGTATATCAATAACTAATACACTAGGGATAATATCTCAAAGGTCCACCTATGGCTCAAGACCAATAATAGTTGGTAGGTGAAGCATCATTTATTAAAGGACATGAATAACAACATGAGGAATAAAAATTACCTATCCCTATGTATGAAGAAGAGGAATAAACTCCTCTCTTTCAAGCATCAATTGTGAAATTGAGGAAATTCAAGGAGTTAGTAGAGGAGCTGATATAAGTAAAGGATAACACAAATAGGAAATATATGGGTATAATATTGTTGGATTCTTATGATTAATAAGAAGTATCACCACCATCTAGCATGCCTACCCCTCCTCTTCCCCAATAGGTGACTACTCCACAAGCTAAGAGAATAAAATAATGTTAATAGAGGAAACAAAAAGTAGATAGAACTTAGACCCCATATATGAAATTAATAAAGGAGGCACAAACTTAATTGTAATGTGAGCTAACATAATAGGTGGATGATGAGGAATTACATCAAGCTAAGGTCTTAAGCTTGTAATCACTAAAAGCAAAGGCACCACTCACTAGTGATTCATTTGGTAATTTTGATATTTTCACTTCCCTCTTAGGCATCTTTCATTTAATTTTTATTACCTATTATTTATATCCTATCTACTCCAATTGTTTCCACTTTCATTCCTATGCAATCACTTTTTATTGATCTCCTTTTCATGCACCCAATTTCTACTCTTCCTTTACCACTAAATATTATTTAGCCTCCACTACTGTAGCTTATTTTCCTTTGATTTCCATCCTTTAAACCATAGTTCCTTCCATCATATACATCAACCAACCTATCAACCAAATTTTTGCTTCCTCTACATAATTGGGTTTACCTCTACCTTTTTCAACACTAATCTTAACCACTATAGTAGTGACAACCAAGAGGGCTCCAAGAAATCAAATAGTATATGTTGTCCACCCAATGGAATAATTTAGGAACATAGTTTGGTCTATAATAATTTGGACCTCAATGCCCAAACCCTCTTCTTAACCTAAACATAAAATTGAGTAGCATGCATAAGTAAAATATTAACCGTAAAATACTTTAAATCTCACTCTTCTAAACTGGGCCAAGGATTTAGGAGCTTAGGCCTTTAAGATACCCAATATAAATATTACTAAGCTTCTTATTGTAGGCTCACTTTTTGAAAAGGGTACTACATTAGTCTAGCTGGTTACAAAGAGAAAGATTGAGGATAATTTTGGTAGAGGTGTGATTTTTGAGGAAAGGGAAGAAGTTTATTTCCTTTCAAAAAGGAAGAAGTGAATAAGGGTTAGTCACCATATATTGAGGACCTAAATTCTTATATGGAGAACTATATTGAGTTAGTCCTAGATATACATGACGGAACATATGTAGCTAGATAGGATATGAAAGAAGAGTTATAAACTTTTAGAGAGTAGTAATAGGTGATACAAGTTCCCCCTGGTATATAATAGGATATACAAAATATAGTAGGATGCACAAAATAAAACACTCAAGTTATATTCAATTTTGGATTCAATTCATTCTTTGAGATTCAAATGGGCTTCAAATTAAATTAAATAACTAAATTATTCAAGCTTCTTAGAGAAGACAAGAATAAATTGAATTAATCGGTATTGTACACCTCCAAAAAGACATTCATCCACATAGAATTGATGACCCCTCTTGAGGTAGATAATATATTTAATTTATCTCTCATAAAAATATAAGAGGCTTGATATTGTGTTTCATCTTATGAAGCTCTAGTAAATAAGTTGGTCGAACAAGAAAAGTAAGTAGAGCAAATTTATACTAATCCTGAAATAACATAGTCTAGATTAATATAGGGAAGTTGGTAGCTGAAACCACTTTTTATCAAATTATTCAAAAATTATCATGTGTATTTAAATAGAGTTTAAGAGGACTAATATTGGAGGACATTAAATCCAAGTTAAGCATAGCAAGGGGAAAGGCAATATATGTATAAGTCTTCTAGGTTGCCTTTTAAGCCACCAAGATAAACCATACAAGGTTGATGAAAAAAATAAGTAGGGTGACAAGACCCCATATTATTGACATGAAAATTATTCATGCATAGCATTATAATGCTAAAATTATTACCAATAATTGGATACAAATAAGAAAGCAATGATAGTGCCACTTTCTAGTTCTACTCCTTAGACCCCACCTATAGTACTATTGACACAATGGATTGCACCCAGGGTAGGATGCCTAGCTCCCACCCTTCCACATGCAACAATGGAAACTCCCCTCTCACCTATGGGACTGATGAAGCTAGAGGGGAGAGTCTCTAGATAAGGGATAGCTCCCTCTAATGTATCTTTTAGGCCCTAGTTTCTCCTACTACTAACAAATAAAATGAAAAATGCGGGGGGGGGGGGGGATGAAAAGGGAGAGTGAGATGCTGAAAATAGAACCTAAGCCTAAAAAATGAAAGGGTGATACACTAGAAAAAGGTGACCCACCTACCCTGAATATACACTTTTCACCAAGAAGAAGCACCCATACACTTCATCTGAAGTGGGAAGCTCTTATTCAATAGTGAGTCAGGGGTCCATAGAGATATAGGGAGGAAGGAACTAGCAAAGGTGTTCTGAGACACACTTTGATAGCCTATTCACATGTGCCTATATTATTGTTGTAGACACTTGTGGTAGACCTACAGAAAGGAGACTTCACAATGCACTGGACATGTTGTAATTGACCTGTGAAAAGCATGAGAAACAATGACTTAGCACAAAAGAAGAACATAGACATATAATTTAAAGTGTAAGTCCAGATAGAGGTAAAAAAGCTAAGTCATGGTTCAAGGTAATATCTGATAGCTCTGCCTTACAAGCTTGAGAGATTTTTGGGTAGAGTTTTACCTTAAGGCTAAGAGAGTGGATCCTTCTCAAATGAGAAATTTTTTAATATATAGAAAGAGGAAGATAACTTGGCATTTTTTTGGGAAAGATTTTGGTGCTCATTTGCAAGCTGGCCCATGTGCGCTCTGAGCCTTGGGAAGAGGGAGCCATTTGATTGTTAGTTCCTACTTTGACTTTGGCATCCCACATTAATGTGAAAAACATGGCTGCACCACTTTTCTATAGATAGACTACTCTTTTCAAGGAATTTTCATGGCTTGTTTGCTATAAATGCAAATTAGAAGAAAAATATTTTTACGTCATTTGGTGACCATCTGGTAATAACTCACCTCCTCTTTGCCACTTGAACTACTTTGTCTCTTTCTGCACCTTGTCTTCTTCCTAGTTTTGCACTCAGGTAGTTCAAAAGCAAATGGCTATTTCACTAACTTAAAATTGACGTCCGCACACTTTTAATCGCTTAAAAAAACAATAGCTAATTTGCCTTCTTAAAATTGATGGCTTTTGGGATGTCATCATCCTTGGCAAATTCCTTCGGGCCTTTTCTGCAGGTTTTTTACTTCAGGCTTTTTTTGTGAACTTCCTTTATCGATCCTTCTTGGAGGGAAAGTGACCCTTTAGCTTCTTGAGAAAATCCCTTTTCCTCAGCAAGAGCCCTCTACAAGGGTGCATACCCTTCGGCCAAGTTTCTTACTCAGGATTTTTACTGTGGCCTTCCTCCGAATTTCTTAAAACTTTTTGTCTGAAGCAATTATGCCTTAAACAATTTTTTTAAAAACTTACCCTTTGTGGCTATCTTTCCTTTGAAGTGTTTCCTACCCTCCGCGAGGGCTCCTGAACCCAGAACTACCCTCCACAAGGGCACTTGTCCTTTGGCTTTAGGATGCTCCCTTGAACCAAGCTATTGAACCAACCAATTAAACCAAAAATGGTTCAACACTATGTGCCACTCCTTTATTGAACCAAGCCTTTACACTTTTCCTGCTTGAACAAACCATTAAACCAATCTGTTAAACTGGTTCAATCGTTTAACACTACACACTGAGCCTTTAAACTGAGCATTGAACCAAGCTCATTGAACCATCTAATGAACCAAGTGAATAAACCAAGGCATTGAACCAATGCATTGAACCAATGTGTTAAACCAAGCCGATGAACTTGTCGATGAACTGATTGATTGAACTAAGCTAATTGAACCAAGGCATTAAACTTAAGAGATGAACCTGTCAATTGAACCAAGGCATTAAATCAAGGCGTTAAACCAGTTCAATGGTTCAAAGATGCCAACCTTCCTTGTGAATTTATTCAGACAAGATCTTGAAGAAGCCGTGTAAAACCTATCACTCTCTGAATTGATTTTTTGTGTGCCAAAAGACTAACCTGCAAAGTCCATAGAAAACCTCAATGCTGAGTTCATAGAAAATCAAACCCTATAGAGTTCATAGAAATAGACCTACAGAGTCTATAGAAATAGACCTGTAGAGTCCATAAAAATAGACCTTATAGAGTCTATAGAAATAGACCTGTAGAGTTCATAGAAATTCTTGGACTTGTGCAAAATAAAAAAATGAATTGGCCTAGAATAGTAGGGGAAGAAGGGGACCAATTTTTGGCATGTTGGGCAAAAAATGGTCAACAAGTACCAATAACAATGTTGTCATCAACTAAAACTAATTATAATTCAATAGCTACATCAATTCCATCTCACATCTTAGTTCTAATGTTAATTTAAATTCAATTAATGAGTGCATCACCAAAAACATCCCTAATCACCGTGTTTGTAATAATAAGCATAACTATAGTTCTAATAATAATTTTGAGAAATATTAAGAAAGAGCTAATTTAGCATGAAGATAATTTATACAATTTTGGATGTAATAGTTATTAATTAATAGTTACATCCATTTTGTAATTAAATAAACTATTTTTTCTAGCATGCATACATTGCATGTCTAAAGTATCTATAAGTTATGACATGTAACTAAGACTTATTATCTAGTATTTTACAATTTAATCAAAGTTTTATAAAGATGGAGGATGAGATGACCCCTTCCCCAAGTTATTTATATGCATGTATAAATCTTTTTTTAAAGGGTGGAAGTTTTGGTTGAATATACTGGAAGAGATCAAGATATTGATTGTCATGCAACTGTGTTTGTTCTTTCTTCTTACCTCTCCGTATTAATGAAATTGAAATTTTGTTTATTTATATTGATTCAATAATTTTGAAGTGTGTTAATGATATGGATGAATCTAATTATTTTATTAAAGAATATTAATCTTAGATGTGAAATATAAATTGAGTATTGATAGGTTTAATTAATTTAAGAACTTAACAAAGGTTGAATTTATAATATAAGGTGTGTGTAGGTATCTTTTTGATATAGTCTTCTAGGTGTGATCCATAGCTACCCAAGATATATTCCTATTCTAAACTATAATCTCTTATATAAGGCTACTAAAAAACAACCCTAGGAAGAGAAACATTTAGTTAAGATAATTAATAATCCTATATTTATTATCTTAGAATGCTAACTACGCTCATTTTTGAGTGTGTAAAAGTTGTAAATAAAAAACACTGGTCTTGGAGATACCTATCCACCAAAGTAATAGCCTTAGAAGCTATATTTCAATAACATAAAACCTTATTTTCTACCTTAGCCTTCCTTCCCTTCTGATTTTATTTGATATCTTCCCACCATAAAATAATTCTCCACCCATCTAACTTACCTAATGATTACCTTTTTATTATATTCCATGCATCCATCCATAAAACTTGGGTAAACAACCCATATGATCAACTAGTTATTCTATCACTTGGTTGTTTTAACCACGTACTTATAACTCATGCTCTATAGTGTAACCTTATTTCATATATCCCAAAACATTATAGGATACCTCGTTGAAACTTTCTAAGGCATGCATAAAACCCAAATCAATAGAAAATAAGTTAGAACTCGAATGAGGGCACAATTATGTGTTTTCCTAATAAAGAGGGGCTAGTCATTGTAGATACACTTGGGAGATTAACAAGGTTTATATCCCAAGATAGCCTATTGGTTTCACCATTATAAAATTATAATTGGTCTAGATCCATAACTATCATCCCTGAGATACATTGAGGCTAGACACCTTTTCTAGTAAGAAACATCCCACTTACTAATCTTCATATGGCTCAACATTGGTTACTCAAATCTGCCATTAACATCCCTAGGGACCAATATGAACTACCATGGAATCCATACATGTAGTTACCTACCTTCTCCCCCTCAAGTTATAGGATAACAAAATAACATATCAAATCTCTTAGGGCCACTTTGAGGTTAATGAACATCATCCATGAGGATGTTGCATGAAACTTTTTTCCATTTACTCTACAAGATTATTCTTATGATTGGTATCTAAATTTATAGGAGAATTATATAAACTCATTGAATAAGTGTCAAAATACATTCCTTTCACAATTTTGAAAAGTGACTAATCCAAGCCTACTATATTAGCTCTTTACCAACATGAAGAAAGAACCTAGTGAGTCTATTTGGACCTTAAATGCAAGATTATAGAAGATGTACAATTGATTGAATGCCCATATAATCTAGACATGAATCTGACACTCAAGATATACAAGCAATATCTAGATCCTATTAATACTTTTTTTCTTACAAAGAGATACCACTGCCAATACTCTAGTTTTGGTAATCTAAGAAGCTATTAACATTGACAAGTAACTCAATCCACAACTTAGAGATTATAATTTAGGGGGCTAAACATTCAACAATGGACTTCCATCTTTGAATACAATTCCACACACTAATCAAAACAACCCCAAATTTAATCAAAATGAGTTGTACAATTTGCATCCTATGATGCAACAAATAACAAATCAGAATTATGATCTATTAAACAACAAGATATAAAGGAATGGCCACCAGTAGAATCAACATCAGGATGACACCAACATAGTAGTCACTTAGGGTTTTGACTCTAGAAAATCTAAATTGGATTCTATAGAAAGAATGGTCCATAAACTAAGTAATGATTTATTGAATATGCAAAAGAGAATGTGTAATACCACTAATTAGAATTACAACTAGAAATTTGGATTTCCAAGATACAAAATGCCTTTCAATAGGCCCACCAATAATATAGAATGGTAACACTCTAATAAGCTAAAAAAAAATATCATGGAGATAACTTTACCCAATTGGTGTAGGGTTTATAACACATCACACCATGGAGAATTGGACTTATAGAGTTCTGTGTAGCCTTTGAAATCTTCCAAAGAGAAATGATCAAACAAGATCAAATAATGAATCCTCCAAATCTTCCTCATGAATATGTCCCTTCAAGTATAGCTATGGTCTTTGAAACCTATGATTCTTCCTTCCATAATTAAGATGATAATATTCTAGAGGATAATTATGATGAAGTGAAATATATCTAGAAGTTTAACAATAATTATTATAACCTAAGGAATAAGTAACCTCTTACTACTTATACTAATCCCAATAATACAGTTCCAAATCCCAAAGTTAAAAATAATCCTCCTCCCCCCTAAATGGAATGCTAGAGAGGAACAAAATAAAGGAGGATGAAATATTTTTGAGGTTATGAATAAAATTAAGGCCAACATCACTCTTCATGAACTTCCATAAATCACAAAGTAGAAGGAGCTCTTATGGAAGTCCAACATAGGTAATTCCACTATAGAAATGTCAAAGATATCTAATACACTTGCTATATACAAAATAAATCTTGAGGTTCCCCATTTCTTGCTAACTATTTGGGCATTATAAATAATATACATAATTGTATGGTAGATTCTAGAGCTTCAAAAATAGTAATACCAGATTCTATTTATCAAAATCTTGGTTTAACACCAAATCCATCCAATAAGACTATGTCAAAGATAGATAAAATAGTAGTGAATTTATTGGGATAACTTAATGATGTAATAATTTAGGTTGCCTTAGAACCTATAATACAAATGATTATTGACATCTTGGTAGTGGATATTCATAAAGGGTATGGGTTATTATTGAGTAGAGATTGGTCAAAAACATTAAATGGATATCTTTCTATGGATTTTTCACATATTTTTAGCTCAAAAAATGAATATGAATTTAGCTCAAAAAATGTAGGTGATGAGAGGGATGCACACTTTGTTAATATTGTCTTAAGCTTCATACCAGATGAAAGGTAAAAGGTTAATGAACTAATTATAATTTTTAAATATCAATGGGTCATGCATTCTAGGGACTGATAGGTAAGTGCATAATCATATACATGGATGATCTGACTATTTTCTCTAAGAATAGAGATGATCATATTGACTACCTTCAGTCCATCTTTGAAAGATGTAAGAAGTTTTGGGTATCACTTAATCCTATGAAGAGTATACTCAAAGTTATTGAAGGAAAGCTAATATGTAACATTAATACTAAATATGGGATCACCATTGACCTAGATAGGTCCATGGGATTTCAAAAATAATGTTTTCAAACACAAAAAAGGAGCTCAAATCCTTCTTTAGGAAGATAAATTTTGTAAGGAAATTGATATCAAAATTTGTAGATATTGTCAAATCCCAAAACACAATTCTCAAGTAGAATTCCAAATTGGAATGGACACCTAGAGCTAAGAAGTCCTTCCCAAACATAAATAAGGCTATTTCTCAAGCCCTAGTGCTAGTAAGCCCATATGTCACTAAGGATTTTTTCTTATACTCATTCACCTCAAAGCATACTATTATTTTTGTACTTACATAAAAATGGGAATAAAATGAGAATCTTATCACATTTATGAGTAATAAATTGTAATATGTAGAGCTCAAGTACTCCCTAATTGACAAGCAATTATTTTCTATTGTTAAGGTAGTTAAGAATTTTAGACACTACATCCTTCAAAATAAGACCATCACCATAGTATTAGATCCCATTATCAAGCTTATATTGGGGCATAATTAAATGGGGAGCATAAAGGTAAATGGATGGCGAAGTTGCAAGATTTTAATATTAAAATTAAACCTACCAAGATCATCAAATCATAGGGCATTATTCTATTAATGACTAAAGTAGACCGACACATCACCATCAAAGAGGTCTACCAAATACAAGTTTCTAAAAAATATTGGTATTTAGGTATTACTTAATTCATACTTAGTATAACAATACCTTAATTCATACTTAGTATAACATGCCCCCAAGAACTCAAGATAGAGAAAAAGAGATATTTAAGGCTTAATGTTGCTCATTATATGATCAAGAAAAGAGTATTCTATAGGAAGAATTATGAAGGCATCTATTTAAGATATGTGTCATGTGGAGAAGCTCAAGAAATATTAGAAAATATATGTCAAAATATTGGTAACAACCATCCATTTAGTAATACTATGGCCCATACAATACTCATAATGGGTTATTATTGGTCAATTATCTTTAAAGATGCTCACTTCCATGTGAGGACATGCCATAAATGCCATGTTTTGGAAAAAATAGAGTTACATGAAATAATGTAAGTTACTTTTTCATACTAGCATCTATAACTACCGTAAGGCTAGATTTCAAATATTTCCAATCTCAATCACTCTCAAGGCATTCAAGACCACTCTCATTCTAGAATTCACTAGCACTTACACCAAGAACTAGGTGGGTAAACTACATAAGGCTTGATCACTCCTTGGAGTATTGGTATATAGGAAAATCTCTTCATAGTAGGATGTTAAGGATGTCTATCTTATCCTACTAATGAACATACATTTTAATCTCATGCCATACATGTAAGGAGGATTAGGGTTTGAAAACTAACTCATATATTCCAATCACGATACAAAGTTCGAAAATGAATGCACATAAGAATAAAATATATAAACACAAGTGAAAGTGCTCCTAGAAAATAGGAATAATCCTATAAAGAGGATAGTAACACCATTTTTAGGACACTAGAGTAGTATGACACTACTATCTAGGTGGCATGCTACTATGTAGTGAAGAATCAAACACATGGACCCTATTGAGGACACTCAAACATATTTGTAACTTAGTTTTTAGAACCTAGATCTTTTGTGATAGTCATTTTCTATATAAGTCTCTATTTGCACATATTTACTACTATTTTTATAAAGTTAAAATAAGATAAAATCCAAAACAAATCAGTGGTTATTTTTTTTATATTGTTTCACTAATTTAGATAACTCATCCCTTTCATCTAACTTAGGATTTACATGGGTAAAACCATAAAAGGTTAAATCATTTGGTGAACCTGACTTACTTTGATTATTGATTAAAACCCTAGATTGTATTTTCCAAATTTTAGTGTAATAAATTAGGGTTACATACTTTTGATTTTATAATTATTTTAGACAACCTATCTAATTAAATTAATTTCATATTATGGTTTAAATTCATTTAAATATAATTTAATATTTTGAAAAGAAACCCTAAATTCAAAAAAAACTAACCCTATACACACTTAAAGTTTGTATCATTTTCCATAAATACTTATATTTTACTTCCAACATATTAGATTTGTTGATGTATTTAATTTTTGAAATATTTTTTAGATTAAAATTTTTAAAAGGTTCAAAATATATAATACTTATTTTCCTACCTTCCAAACTACAATGGAAAAATTTACCAATAGATTTGATGAAACTTATAAGCAATAATGACAATATTTTTAATCCAAACATACAAATATACAAGATGATTTCATTAATATTCTTCAATAAGAACTCCAAAAAACAAACAATGGTTGATCTTCAACTTCCCTAGTTAATAATGTTGTTACACCTTTAGTGGGGCCAAATTAACCAGTTCAACTATCATATCCTAAGATTGTAATTCAACAACCATCAATGATAGATACACTTCTTGTGTCTAGTTCCTCTACTCTAAATGTAAAATCACTTATGCATGAGATTCATACTTTATATTCTAAGGTGTTACATATCGAGAAGGGAGCAATTAGGCCATCACATGAATTAGATTATAAAATTTTATTACATAAACCTTTGGCACATCACATACTATCAACTCCCTTTCCATATAGTTTCATGACACCTAATCTGACATTATATGATGGCAAGGTTGATCGAAAGCATCATCTCATAGCTTTTCATGTAGTATGCTTCATCTATGTTTCTACTGATTGGATTCTTAAGAATTTATTTCCATGTGGTCTTAAGGATTTTTACCTACAATGGTTATATGATTTACCAAATCAATATATCAAAACACTTAATCCTTTAACTAACATGTTTCTACCACACTTATCTATCAACATTAGTGATAAGATGTCATATGTAGAAGTGGCATAGTTAAAATAAAAAATGAATGAGCGTATCATAGATTATGTCTTATGATACAAGATAATATTGGCCAAATTGACTATCCCCATGGTAGATAGCAAGATTTAGGAAATATTTAAACAAAGTCTATTACTAGCATTACATGAAGCTATCTTGTTCAAGAAGTTTCCTGCATTTATTGATCTATGCCACACAATCAAAGAAAGAGAGGTTAAGCTCTTATCAATGGGAAAAATCAAGTATACAAATGAATTAGAATAAATTATTAAGAATTAAAATAAACCTCCATACAAGATCAAATCCAAAAAAATCAAAAGTGATCAAAAGGCCATAATCTATGTAGCTTCTAAGCCATCTCCTACATTGGTTTTATCCACTCAGCACAAAGTCTTCACTAACCTTCCAGAGTCAACTATCATGGGTTATACAAAAACTCTTTGAATGCAATGTCATATATCTCCCTCCTATTAAAGAGTTTAATATGACACAACCTCTACTACGAAACTATTACTCTAATTCATTTTATGAATATCATAAGGCACTAGTACATATGACAAATAGGTGCATCAACTTAAAGAAAAAGATCTAATTGAGGCTAATATTTTTGATGTGGGAACACCCATAGGGGAAAAAAAACTTAAAAAAATAAAGGCTAAATAAATAAATATATTTTAAAATCCATTCCTAAAGCATACAACAAATGAGGCAGGGTCGTATTAGGTGTTCATTATACATACCAAACACATCCACCACTAGCTTCATATCACACTATTAAATAAGAGGCACATCTATTACATAAAATTATTTTCATGTATAATACTATAGTTCCACCTAGACCACTTATCACACTATCCAAGTAGGATATTGTGTATGATGACATAGATCTACATGAACTCTTTATATGAGCATACATAGACAACCATCTTATCTAGAGTGTTATGGTTGAAAATGGGTCAAGCATAAGCATGTGCACTATGACACTCTTATAACACTTTGGATAGATATATGAGGATATATTCCCCATATATAGTGATTTATTGTTTCAAAGGCTACATTCATATATCCATCAGGGAGATTATATTTCTATTATAGGTTAGAATAACACACATAGCCACTTGGTTCCTAATAGTACCTAGTGTAGGTTTATTTGATATATTATTGGGAAATACATGATTATCGTATCTCCAATCCATCGCATATATAGTAAACTAATTCATAATTTCCATATATGCACATCAGGTGGTTAAAGTTGAGGGTGTCCTATATGAGTATCTTCCACCCTTCCCATACGTAGTTTTAGTATAGTTACAATCTACAGTTATAACACATACATTATTTATAATTCCAACATAATTAACACATTAAATAGTGAAGGTGAGGAATACTCCTATGGTATTGACATGTAAACATACTCTACCATAAAGACCATTATTAAAGATACCCTTACATCACAGATATGTCACATATTCTAGGGGACCTTCATATACCTAGTTTATGTTGAGATAAATTATATTAGGTTCTTAGGGTTCTCAACATAAGTAACCTACATCACCTAAAACTTATTCATCTACCAGATGGGTTCTTAAAACACCATTAATTCATAAGGGATCACACTTAGTGCCACAAATTCATAACATCAATTCATAGTTAGATTAAAACATAGATTACTCTGCAGAGTAGATTATGGGATAATATTTTCCCTTTCACATAACATGCATGATTAAAATTCCCTTATTTGAAATAGGTCATGGTGATAGTGAGCCTCCTATGACACTCATTGGTTAGTATGGTTCTTACTCTTTTACAACTTCCTTCTCCCTCTCGCTCCTTATACATATTTTATTTTGATTTACTTGTACATTTCTATATATAACACATAAAAAAACATTAGACCATGTCAAAATACAAAAAAATTCAAATATTAGTCAAAAAACACAAAAATTTATATAGTGTATGCATTGTTATGTTTACGTTTCTTCTACTTTCTAGAGACTACATATGCTAGCTATCTTAGTATAGTTAGTTTTATCATACATAAATTATTCACTTATTCTTGTTGAGTGCTTGTAGACTACATACATGACTATAGTATAATACACTAATCTAGACTTGTTATCATATACCCATTGGAGGAATATACATTGATCTAGTTTTATTCATTTGATACATCTACCCACTTGGGGGCATCTCATACATAGTTGATATTATTAGGTTCTATCCTTACATTCTATACATTCTAGTTTATACATTGATATAAATTGATATAGATCATTACTACGCATTATTTATATTTTTTTCCAACTATCACTAGTTAGGCTCAGTATATGTACATCCTAGCATTTACATAGATTCTTACTACATATTTCTACATGATTTCATTTCGAGCTTTCCTAGTTTAAACTTGATTTTATTTCGTATGCTTATTCTATTTGAGGTAATTTCAATATGCCATTACTATTTTGTATTTATGGAACTTATACGTTTATATGTCTTGGACATGTGCCCATGTCCCTTGTGTGTGATTTTATGATTGTATATGAAAACATTTGAACATGTCCTTCTATGTGGCTCTAAGCCAAAATTTTTTGTTACTTACATGTGTGGACATTTGAATATGTCCTTATATGTATTCATTCTTAGATTTAGTGACATGTTCCCATGTCCCTTGTATTATGGTCCCTTGGGCTACTCTTGCATGCCTCATGTGTTTTATATGTATGCTTTCTTATATGTGTATTGACCATGACACTTTTCTTTGCATGTTACACATACCAATTTTCAATGCCATAAGGGACATCATGCATCTACCCTTCCTAATTGGGTGTCATGATTGACATCATACCCTATCCACCTAGGTAGCTACATATATTTTCTATTATACACAATGATTACATCAACCTTAAAACCCTTGTGCAATGCTATATTACAACATGTATCTTACATTACATGTTTATGCTACAATTCTTTTACATTCCAATGTTATGTTATAAAATGTTATTGGATTAACACATAATTATCATATATATAATCTAGATTACACTTCTTGTATATCTATTTTATTTTGAGGATATCTATTGCATAGGTAAACAACTACTCTCAAAATATGGGGCATTCATAGGGGTTTGTCACAGAGATCAAGCTCCTACATTTCTATTCATAGATCATTTTTAGCACATAGACTCAATTTAATAAATCAAACAGAAGAAAGAATAAGGACTCAAAAAATAGTTCAAATTACCCAAATCTTAAAGTAGATAGATATTAACACCCAAATTGGGACAATAGTGCCACAAGGTGCTAATCTCAACTAAATTATGCTATTATCGATTAGCCCCAAATTTAGAGCAGTAGAAATTAGCTAGAATAGTCCACTAGGTATAGTATAGATTTTCACAAATACAATCATAGGTTTGATAATTATGTTCATATTTTGTTTAGATACACTGATCCACATAACACTTCAGATGATAATTTAGGTGATGATTCTACCCCAATTAGTGGTAGAACTTCCAAGAGCCATAACTTTTGAGCTATGGATCCATTTGACTCCCCATTCAAACCATTATAAATATAAGAATGAAGAGAATTAAATGAGATGTAACTAATATATGATTATTGGTTTTTGACCCTCAAAAACCTAATTAAAGTGCCTAAAATTTCAATTTTAATAGTTTTGTCTAAAAATAAAAAGTTCCTAAAAATAGTAATTTCTCAAATTTTATGTTGTAAATCATGGAGACCAAACAACTTCATATCTCTTGAGATTAGTGACCTTCCACATCCTCCTCCTACCTTAAAAATATGTATAAATAAATATGTAGCCTGAGAAAGAGACCAGACATCTCTTCCTAGAGATAAGCATATGTTTGTAATCTTATAAGAAATAAAACATCTCTTCTTAGAGAAAGCATTATTATGATAATTACATTATTTTTTGTTCTTGAATTATATTTCAATGAAACCTCTAAGTTTTGGATCAATGGTATTAGAGTATATTGTCTTGAGAGTATATGATCCTGAGGACAAAGTCAAACTACAAGAAGCTTAGGTGGAAAACAATAGATCTCATAAACTATCCACTATTCACTCCAAATGACCTCAAATGGTAGACAACATCAAGACATATGATCCCTTCAAGGAAATGGTTAATGAATCTCTCTAGTAGTAGAAAGCACAAATACCACAATAATTCACCTAAATTCTCTAACATATCCAGATGGAAAATTTTGCCTCCTCATTTGTAACCCCTAGCTCCTCATCCATGGAACATCCTTTCAATGCCCCAACACCCTTAAAAGTTTAGGTGAATTTTGATATTTTTACATTTGAAGGAAAAATCAATGATGATGTAGTATAAAATTGGTTGGATCAATTATCTTCCTATTTTCTTGTAAATAAATTCATCAATGGAGAGAAGATCACTTTATCTCTTTTCAAAGCATCATTGTCCATCAAAAATTGGTGGGAAGTGTACACGAAGGGGTTCAATATAGATGAAATTGGCCTTGTGATAGAACAAACCTAGGATGTTTTCATGGAAGCTATAAAGGAAGAATACTACCCCATTAGAGCATATTATGATCTATACATACAGTGGCAACAACTTCACCAATGTAAGGAACAATATGTTCAAGATTAGATTGACATTTTCAATTCTCTATCTATAAGATTGGTCATCCAAGAAATTGATAAACATAATGATCTCAAATATCATGGTGAACTATAATCTTATATATAGGGGAAATGGAACTCTTCAATTTGGAAACCCTCGATGAGGTGTACAAGTTTATGGTGAGGATTGAGTAGAAGCATGGAAGAAAGAATACTAAGAGTTAGCCTTTGAAATGTAAAAGTGATAAAGAAAGTCAAACATGAGGCCAAAATTGGAAGCAAAAGGAGTTCTAAGATAAGAAACCCCTCAAGGGGAAGAATGGGAAATGGTGTGATTACCACAAAATTGGAACTCACTCCAAAGAATAATGTCAAGCCATCAACTCCCTACTTTCTAATTTGAAATCCTTGACATAGACTACTCCAACTCATAGACACATTGTGTTCAAAGAGGATGAAGAAAAGATTGTAGATGTTGATCTAGATACCATCATTTCTTCATCATAAACCCACAAGGAAAGGCTAGATGACAAGGAAATGTTGTTTCACTATAAGTTGTGGGAGTCAAAATAATTTAACCTCTACTAATGTTGTGAAATTTCTAAATCTATCCATAAAGCCTCACCCAAAGCCATTCAATAGTGGATGGTTGAGCCTAGGGAGAGACCTTTGTGTCACCCACTAGTGTCTTTTTTCATATGAAATAAAACATTTCCAAGATGAGGTCTTGTGTGATGTGGTCAATCTAGATGTTTATAATCTACTCATTGGTCAGCCATTCATATATGATCAACATGGAATCTATTAATCAAGAACTTAAAGGATCACTCTCACTCTTAGAACGTAATGCTACAAGGTACCAGAGGTACCACCTTCCACTTATCTCTCCCTTATCATTGCTAAGAAATGTAATAGATTGGTGGAGAAGATAAAGAAATTCATTCTCATGGTGGTTAAGCCACAGAGATCCAAAATAGCCAATGTTATACTCCTAACTACACAATCAACACAAAAATAAAACATGGGTCAAATCATGGGAGAATATGATGACTTATTCAAGTCACCCATGGGAGTTCCACTTACTATCAGTTAAAACATTCTATCAATTTTTTTCCAACATCACCTTTTCCCAACATCCTTATGTATCATAGATTAGTTCTAAATAATGATGAGATAAAAAGTCATATTCAAGATTTAATCCAAAAGGGTCACATTAGGCCAAGCTCTATGCCTTATGGAAGCCCAATTTTCTTGGTGCCAAATAAGGATGGAACATGGAGGCTTCAATTTGACTATCAAGCCCTAAAAAAAATCATTGTGAATAATCAATACCCCCTTCCCAAGATTAATGACCTATTGGACCAACTCCATGGTGTGAAATTATTCACCAAAATTGATCTTAAATCTAGTTATCAGTAAATTCCTATTGATCCCACCAATTTATAGAAGACTACATTCAAATCCAAGGAGGGGCTCTTTGAATGGTTGGTTATGCCTTTTGGCTTGACTAATGCAACTAGAACCTTCATGAGGATGACGGATGACATCTTGTGACCCTTCACCAAATCATTCATGGTTGTCTACCTGGATGATATACTCATCTATATTAGAACATTGTAAGAACATCTACAACATGTTTGTAAGGTGTTTCAAAATCTTTCAAAGCATAAGTAGTATGAAAATATCAACGAGTACACATTTAAGATGAAAATAATTCAGTAATTGGGGTACCTTGTGGGTGAGGAAGGGGTCCATGTCAACCTAGAGAAGATTCAAGTTATTGAAGAATGGCCTACACTAAGGACCCTCACAAAACTTTGTAGCTTCTTGGGTCTTACAAAATTTTATCATAGGTTTGTTCTTGGATTCTCACATGTTTCTTGGCCACTAAACCTAGTGACTAAAGGGGGAGCTAAAGATACATTTTAATGGGGTGAAATACAACAAAGATAATTTGATAATTTGAATAATAGACTCTATTTAATTTTTTTTCTTTCCTTAACAAACTTGCATTAACCTTTCAAGTTGATGATAGATGCATCTGAATATTCCATGGGAGCTAAAATCATGCAACATGGCCATCCTATTACATATCATAGTGAAACTTTCAATGATACAGTCAAGAAATACCTAACATATGACAAGAAGCTTTATGCCATTATGTAAGCCTACAAACAATGGAAACTCTACATCTTGGGGAAAGAGACGGTTATCCACACTGACCACAAATCATTGGAATTCATTTAGACATAGAGAAAAATATGAAATGAGGGGTAGAAAAAGTGGGCCATATATATGCAAAACTTCCATCTAATAATCAAACATAAAAGGGGAGCTCAAATACTACAATAGATTGTCCGAGCCATCCACCAATTACTACACTCACAATAATTCTTGATCTATGCAAACACAAGACTTCCACCTAGGGTTCTCTATATGAAGTAAATCCTTCCTTTGATAATACATACTAGGTGCTTTGAGAAGGTAAACATGTCTCTAATTTATATTTTCAATATAATTTCCTCTATCACATGGGGCACATCTATGTTCTAGATATAAAGCAACAAAATATGATATGGGAAGCACATTTCAACAAGATAGTCGGGCACTTTGGTGTAGAGAAGACATTGATAGTTCTTAAAAAGCACTTATACTAGCCCCATATGTAGAAGGATGTCGAAAGTTACCTCAAATATTACACCCCATGTGTAATATCCAAGCCAATAAATAAGAATCAAGGATTGTGCACACCATTGCTAGAACCAACTAGGTCTTAGGAATCTATCTCAATGGATTTTATCTTAGGTTTGCCCACTTCAAAACATGGCAAGGACTATATTCTTGTTGTAGTTGATAATTTATAAAAATGTATATCATGATTACTTGTAAGAAAAATATATCTACTGAGGTAACTACTCAATTATATTTTAGTCATGTATGGCTCCATTTTGGTCTCCCCAAGTCCATTATTTTAGATAGAGATAGCAGGTTCCTAAGTATCTTATGATCCACTTTATAGAATATGATGGATACCAAGTTGATGAAGTCTATGGCCTTCCATCCATATACTGATGGTCACAAAAAAGTGGTGAATTACATGATTGTTCACATGTACCACTCCAAACATCCATGCACATGGGATTAGGGGCTTATTTTCATACAACATAGACATAATCAGGTGCTACTTAGCTCCACCAAGCACAATACATTCCAAGTATGCTTTAGGTTCCAACCCACGGCACTAATTTATCTATCCATTCTATTATTTATCATGGAATACACACCTCATGAGAGATCTAAGGTATCAAAATTAATAAAGTTCATTGAACAAATCCAAGACATCTAATAATGGGTTCATGACATTTTGGAGAAGATGAATCAAAATTATAAGTAACACCATGACAAACATAGGGTTACACACCATTCTGGTATAGGTTACCATGTTTAGTTATGGATTCAAAAGGAATGACTTGTAAGCCCACACAAAAAATTTGGCCTCTATGATATAGTCCCTATACCATCACCAAAAATTTTGGAGAAAATGCTTTTGAGTTGAACCTACCATCCTACTTTGGTCTGCATCCAATATTTAATGTGGAGCTTCTTAAACCATATTATCCACCTCTGTTATACACTTTAGTTTTAGTAGAAAAATTAGACATTTATGAGCTTGATTTGTATAGTTTTTTTCTAGTGGAGGAGGATCATATTGTGGACACTTGGATGAAGACAACAAGAGGGCACTCTATTTGACTTTATCGGGTGGTGAAAAGGGGCAAGCTTAGCCACCAAGGTGAGAAAATCATAGAGAATAAAATCAAGGCATAACTACCATAATTTATGATGAATATTGATGTAATGGGGAAAATTTATTATCAAGGAGGGAGGAATAATCTGGGCAACAATTCAGGTGATGGTTCTACCCTAATTGGTTATAGAACTTTTAGAAGCCATAACTTTTGAACCATAACTTGTTTTTACTCCCCGTTTAAACCATTGGAAATATATTAATGAGGAGAACATTATGAGATGACATGGAGATATTTTGGGTGGTGTTTTTCCCCAAAAAACCTAATATAAGGGCCCAAAATTTCAATTTTAATAATGTTGTCTAAAAATAGAAAGTTTCTAAAAATAGTAATTTCTCAAATTTTGTGTTATTGTAAATCATGGAAGTTGAACCACTTCACCTCCCTCAATATTTATGACCTTCCACATCCTACTCCTACCTTCAAAATATGTATCTTGAGAAGGAGATCAGACATCTCTTCCCAGAGATAAGCATATGTTTGCAATCTTGTGAGCAATAAAAAATCTCTTCTTAGAGAAAGCATTATTATGATAATTTTGTTTTTTTTGTGTTCTTGAAATATATTTCAACTAAAACCCCTGAGTTTTGGATCATACATTAATTTTAGCTTAGATTCATACTATTTTCTTAGATTGGTGGCATCATGCACAACATGATCACTCCCACATTCAATTTAGATACACATATAATTATTAAATACTCAATTTAGAATCAATATACTTAGATATCAAATTGAGGACATGTGTTCAACACATAGTTTCCATATCCTCAATTACACATGGGTTGATCAAATGGAATTCCAAAATTCATGTCATTCTCTATGATGTATAAACTTACTATCATATTATAGGTTATCACCAAGTTCATGCCTTACTTTATCTACCATGGTTTTAATTATTGAGTGTCCAAGAGATGTGTAATATACTTGAGTGGCTATGGAACCAACCTACATAGTTAGATATGACAATTTAGATACTTTAAACACTTTGCATAGTTTATTTTAAGATGTATATAATTCACATGGGTGGGCAATGATGGAGTAATAGCCTACTTGAGTTCTTGAGCCACCCACATGAGAGGGTTAGACACACAATCTTACCCAAGCTATTCATAGATCATGATCCACCAAGTAGTGGTGGACAATGGTGGAGTAAAAACTATATTGAGTTCTTGAACAACCCACATATAATGATTGAGAAATATATTAGCTCATTCCAAGATATTCAATGATTTGATCACTATGTACAATCACACACACAAGTTATCACAAATATTATGCATTGGTTTGTATACCTAATGAGGTGTATTTGCTCATTTCTTATTTCTTATCTCTTCAATCAACTTTATTCAATTACATTATTCAACATAGTCTTTTAATTTTGATAATATCTTAATTATGGATTGATTTTTGCATGTTTCATTACAAGTCACTACTTTGGATCATGTTTCACATATGAAGATCTAGCTTCACATACTCATATTCAAATATTTAGGCTTCACTTCCTAGGTAAGTCTAGGTATGTTTGTTTCTCCTTTATACTAGTCATTTTACTTTATTTCATTTCTAACATAAAGAGGGGGGAAAATGTAATCACCTAAAAGTGGTATTTCAATGCTAAAAGTGTTACTTGAGACAACCTATTCCTAGCTTATCCAAAGACCTATCCTAAAGCCTTTGTCATACTTTTCCAACCATTATGAAAACCATAGACATCTTTTGTTAGCTTAAACATAGTCATAGAATAACATTCCCAAATCCCAACCCATTGTACTTATCACTCTACTAGTTGGACACTAGCACCACATTAAGGACACTAGAGCCACATGGCATAAGTGTCCCCAACTTGGTGGTAGTGTCCCTTACCCTAAAAATACTTAATGGATATATTTTCAAACATGTGCCCCTCCTAAGGTTGGATTAATTAAATTTTATTATCCATAAAATCTATGGAACATTATGAATACAAGACTCTCAGACCTCTATCCAATAGATAGAAAAGAGATGAAAGAAGACTATTCAAATAAGAAATAAGTTGAGCAAAATAAAGGTATTTGATACCTATTATTCCCTACTTATAAATAATACCATTGATAACTATCTTAAGCTTATATTTCAAATATTATCAATCTCAAGCACTCTTAAGGAATTTAAGACCACTCTCATTCTACTATTCACTTCTACTTTCACCAAGTACTAGGTGGGATAACTACATCAGACTTGGTCCCTCCTCAGAGTATTGGTATACAAAAAAATATCTTCATAATGGGGTGTTGAGGATGTCTATCATATCCTACTAATGAACCCACATTTTCATCTCATACCATAATTATAAGGAGGATTAAGACATTCACACTAAATCAGATATTCTAGGTTTAATATAGAGTTCTATATTTTATCTACATGAGAACAAAACCCAAAAACACTATAATAGGTGATCCTAGAAAATAAGAACAATCCTAAAAATAGGACACCAGGGCCATTTTCAGGACACTAAAGAAGAATGGTGTTATTGTCTAGGTGGGATGCTACTATCTAGTGAATAATAAAACCTAGGGAGCTTGTTTATGCCACTCAGACGTGTTTGTAACTCAAATTTTAGAACCTAGATCTTTCATGACAATAATTTTCTAGATAAGTCTCAATTTTCAAATATTTTTAAAATTTAAAAATATGTAAAAATCCATAAAAAATCAATGTTTATTTATTTTATATTATTTCATTGATTTAGATAATTCAACCCTTTAATCTAACTTAAGATTTACATAGGTAAAAACCTAAAAGGTTAAATCACACAACCATGCTTCTACAAGAAATCGAGATGTAAAACACTTTGGTGAAATTTAAGATGATAATTTAAAGGTTTTATAAGGGCTATTGAATCATTTTAAATATATATGAAGGTTTATACCCTTAACTTACTTTGAATTCAAGGGATTGTGTGAGATATAAGGGATTGTGTGAGATGAAAAGGACAAATGTGAGGGTTCTAGGTACATAATCAAGGTGTAGTGATTTTATCAAAGTGAATAAAAGGATATAATATATTTTTTCATCTTGATACATATTCACCTCATGGTTTAATTTGTTTTAAAATACCAAACAAGTTAAAAAAGATTTTTTAGGCCTTGTAACCACCTACAAGCTTGCCATAGGCAGTAGGAGTAAAAAAACACGTTGGCCAAGATTTTTTTCTAAAATAAAAAAGATTTAAATGGTAAATATAAGTTGTGAAATGAATTTAAACCTTGTTAAAAACATCTCAATAAAGTAAATTAGTGCAAAAAACCCAATTTTTTGACCTAAAACAAATAAATTACTACATACAAGTCTACATGTATGAACATACACTTTATATGTTGGATATGAGGTCTAAAAATAATTTCAGATGTGATAAGCCTAAATATAAATGTTGAAATATTTTCCCAATTATAATGGATGTTAAAACAATCAAAAGAGGCATTCCCAAATGTTGATAAGATGATAGACCTAAACACAACCTATAGGCCTCTCACATTAAAATGGATAAAGTCACATGTATGATGTGAATAAAAGAGTTTTGAGGTATATATATGGTAAAGATAAATATGAGACACATTATAAAATCATTCAAAACCACTAAAGTTATAATGGGAAGAGAATACACCTTCAAACTTGTAGTTATGTAACCCATAAGCACCTATAGGCCTATTTAGGTGAAATAAAGAGAACTTGAGTGTTTGTTTGAAACCATGAAGTAAATGATAGTGACACACACACACACACACACACACACACACACACACACACACACACACACACACACACACACACACACACACACACACACACATCATTCTAAAGATTTAATATTATATTCATTGATTTTCAAAGTGATTGAAGGTAGTGAAGAGGGTAAAAGGGTTATTTAGGCCTAAAATTCCTAAATGATCACACATCTTGTATGTTATGAAGCATTGTTCATTTGAGGAGTCTCATTGGTTGAGTGATAGGCTTCAAGAAAAATCTATGAAGTTTGGGATCCATGATAAGTAATTGAAATATTGTGAAAGGCCTGCTAGGGTCACTTGAGTGTGACTGACTATAAACCCCTATTTAGGTCTTGAGGTAGATTTTAATAGGATGAAGGGTCAATTATCTCATAAAACCATTGGATCATCTCATGTGATGTTGCATAGACCCAAAATTGTGATTTTAAATCCAAATCATACAATTTGATTCATTTTATTGTCAAGTAACACTCTTAAAATGCATAGTCATGCTTGTATGGTTAAAGGTCAGATTATAGTACATGTAAATTCACATGAGGAGATGCATGGGATCTTGAGATTATCATAGAAGGAGGAGGGGGTTGTAAAATCAATATTATTGGAAAATTTTCTCAAGTTAGGTGTCTCAACTTTATGAACTATCCTTAAGAAGCCAGATGACCCTAAAACTTGATTAATGATATTATCTCTCTAAACACCTAAAATGGATTGAAATGATCCTAAATCACTTGCATGACCTCTTTTCCTCTCCTATGTATCTGACTGAGGATATTTTTGGCATGTGTGAGCTATTGTTATATAGAAAAGGGCCTACAACCTCCATTTCGAGCTTGTGTGCAAGGTTTTGAATTGGAAAAACTCTCCTAATCAATTTTAGAGAGTATTGGAGGAAAAATAGATTTGAGAAAATCATATTAATTCCATTTAATAGGATTATAGTGTCATATAATAGGTTTCAATTGGCCAAATGGGCCTTGATAAAAAAAGATGCCTAATGTGACTTCAAGAAGGGTAGGATGAAACTATTTGTAGGTATGAAAGCATGAACAATACTCTAAAGGAATTTTAATAAGACTCATGTCCATAAAAATGATTCTTAGGGACTCTCATGGTGGTTTAAATAGACTTCTAATCCTTTAACTAAGCCTATGAAGATTGTCTCACTATCTAGAAAAAAAGCCTAGTTATTAACCTTATGAAGGTAAGTTAGGGTCTAAAAACCTATAATAATCCCATATAAACATTGTATAAAACCTATTTAATATCAACTCTATTCATAAACAGAACCTAAAAATAGTCCTTAACGTTATTTGAAGCTTTTATGGCTAATAAGGCATTTTGGTTATTCTCTTATCAAACATGTATATAAACTCTAGCTACAAAGTAATACTAAATGCTTGACAAAGGCTACTTGACCTGATGCAAGAATTCCATAACGTGAAAAATTATATTGGAGGCCTTTAAATCATATAACTTGGTTTTTATTTACATACCAAGTCTTAATGTCAATAAGGGTGAAAAATAAGTTTGAAGATTATGTTCAAATCTCATATGAAAGAAAAAGCATTGTAATAGAAAAAGGCTAGTGTAGAGGATATTAAATGGTTTCGAGTGTAATTTTAGGATATTTTAAATGTTCCAAGAATTAGATATTTAATTCCATGAAAAATATTAATGATCAATTAAGGTATCAAAAATACCTAGAAGACCTCCTATGTCACCTTATGGATAGTTACCCCACTCATGTCTTAAAAGGTTAAGAAGGAAGATGACAACACATTATTTTCAAGATTAGTGTCACTTTTTCTCTATTTTTTAACTAATTTGAGAATGATAGGCATTTAATGAGTTTATTTTATTATCCTATTCTTCTCTCTTCTTCTAATTCACCTATAAATGAAGCCTTGAGAGGCATTGAATGTATCCTAAAGTTAGTTACAGTGAAGCCCTACCAATTCTAAGACGTGTAATTACATTTGAAATTAATTAAACATTAGTTATACAATTTTAATCTTGTATACAATGATATTGAGTGATTTTAATATGAATTTATTGTGATAGTGAGATTAATTTCATGCAGTTATCCTTCTTTTGCATGCCTCTATGTAAGTTAGTTTATTTTCCACAGATCATATGATGTGTAATACATGGTTTACTAATTTTAAGTGTTCAAAAATAATTATTTTCTAATATTAGGTCTCTTAAATAATCACCTTAAATGTTTCAACAACCATAACCTTCATATATAAACACTAGTTTTGTAAGATGTATTCGAAGTTGTGAAATCAAATTATAACTTGTCATTTCATAGTGCAAACAATATAAAGTTGAGGAATCTATATTTAGTGAATCACCTCCATGTTTTATTATTATTTTTATTTCATTTCTATCCCTCTTATTTTGAATTTTTATGACTTTTTAATAAGTTTTAGGTGAAACATCAAGGGAGCTATCCTAACCTAGAGGTTCAATAAACTTTACAGGTTACCCACAACCTAACATTGGTCCCATGATATCATCTAGTTAGGAATGCTTGAACATAATTACTAGTGGTGAAAATTATATAGGTAATAGTCCTAGAATGCTTGGTGGGACTGAATTTGAATAAGGATATCCAAGATTTATGTTGGTCTTGGCAAAGTTTCACCTATAACAACCCCCTTCATGTAATACATAATGACTCCAAAATGTTTTTAGATCTTGGTTGCACACTATTAGTCTATTTTTCATGACAAAAGTAAAAACGTGGTCAAGTTCCATATGTATTCCTCTTGTATTTTTGAAATTTCCTTTTATTTTTGATCAAAATAAATATATTTCTCCATACTCTTCCTTATACCAAGACACCTAAAAGAAAAATTCATTTTCAATATATTCCAATCTCTCCCAAGGATAATAATATGTATATAAATAGTCCTTTTGTGACCTTTAATGGTGGATATCTTGTAAACATTTAAAAATATGATGAAATCCCTATGAAATCCCTATGGCATCCCTCAACAGTGTCCCATACTTTAGTGAAGAGAAAACTATTACATCCATTGAGCATATAAGAGATATGGCTAATTTTTACAATATCTATAATGTCACAAAAGATAATGTATCCATTAGGTTTTTGTAAATATATTTAATGGAAAATATTTAGATTGGTATAGGAATTTATCTCCTAATTCAATCAATTTATGAGATGAATTGGGAGAGAGGTTGAGTAAGAAGTTTGAAGACAAGAGTGATCATTTGTCACTAGATGAATAATTAACTACTATCAAGATATCCCCAGAATAATTCATGGCAGAATTAAATTATAGGTTTAAAAATACATTGGATATGGTCCTAAATATTGTGACACTCACTCAAAATTATTCATTCCTCTACTATCTCAAGGCATTGAATAGTGACATAACTATTATGATATAATCAAAGGGATGAGATACCTTATTGGAAGCCTATGATCTTAAAATAAAAACTAAAAATAATATCATACACAATATAAATATATCCCCAAGTCCTCCCATTAAATTTTTCCTTGATATACATCCCTTTACTCCCACCCTTTCTCTCATTTCTACATTAACTGATGATAAGTTTGATGTTCCTAGTCAACCAATCAAGTCAAATGATGTTGAAGGATTGCTAAAGACCCTTAAAAACAAAGTATTAACAATGGAGAAAAATCATGAAAACCAATTTCAAATACCTTATTCAGATCCATACCAATCCAATTAGTCATATTAGTATAATAGGCCACCTTTCTAATGTAATTCTCAAGGACAAGGATAAATTACCAATTTGAGACCATATAATAGCAATAATCCCAATGTTACCTCCACTTATAGGGCAATATACCTAATAAAAAAAACTTGTTACAAGAGAATAATTGGTTTTATCACTGGGTTCAAGCCCTAATTATACATATTAACAAGGTGAATTTTTTAATCAAGATTATATGGCACAAAAATGGAACCATTCCTTTTACGAAACAAGTTGAAGTTCTAAATCAGGTTATGGAAAATGGATAACAAGTTAAATCCTAAGTACATTAGTAAATTGGAAAGAGGTAGATTAGTGTGAAATCAATCAATTGGGAAGCACAAGAAATGATGGTTATACTTTCATAATATCCAATACAAGTTATAAAAGGAGAGCAATTGATGATGATCAAGAAATGGGTAAAAGTACAACCATTATGTCTTCTATGTATCAAGGAAAAAGAGATGTTAATTTAGCTCATAAATCTCAAAAAAATTGTCATAATGTGAAGGGTAATTTCATTCACCAAACTATCTAACCTCAAAATACTATGGTAACTCCTAGAGGACAACCAAGAGTTAGTATTCTTTGCATCAATATTGTAGATTGACAAGTAATTATGGTTATACTTATATAACATCCAATAAAAGGTCTAAAAGGAGAATAATTGATGATGATCAAGAAATGGGTAAAATTACAACCACTATGCCTTCTATGTATCAAATGATAAGATATGTAAGTTCATCTCATAAATCTCAAGAAATTTATAAAAATCATAATGTGAAGGGTAATTTCATTCCCCAAACTATGTAACCTCAAAATAGTATGGCAACTCATAAAAGAAAACCAAGAGTTAGTAGTCATTACATCAATATTATAGATCAAATTAAGGTGAATGTAACCATTCAAATGTGAGATAAATTGGATTCTCTTAGAAAAAAGGAGATAATTAAAGAGGAATTGTCAAAGCATAGCCTTGAAAAGACATTAGCTATAAGAGAGTGTAGACACCTAAAACCTACACATGATAATTTTTAGTGTCATACTACATTTGAAACTTTATCTAGATCCTTTATAAAATAACACTACCAAAACCCCTTGAAATTCATCATCTAATTCACCTCTTTTCCTCTAGGCCTATAACCACCGATGGTTAGGGTAACCATAGATGGTTGGGTTCCCCACCTTGCCTTAGAAACTTTAAAACTTTGCCAAATATTTATGCAAGATTAGCAACTCTAGAAATGGAAAATTGTATTTAAAATGAAGATTTTAAAGATGTGAAAATATACAAATTTATGTTCTATCAAATTATTAGCTTCCTCTATCTCATTTATCATTTCCTACCTATAAATGGAGCGAAGGAAGAAGTAAGAAGGGAGAGCAATCAATCATCAGGCATTCAAGATTTCTTACAAATATTTATCATCTATAACAATGAGTAAGAAACATCACTAGAGACCCAAAACACTATCAAAATCACTTTGAAAGGCCCAAAACACCATTACTCTAGCTACATGACTCCAAGATTCCTCCATTCAGCTACAAGTATTTTGTGCTTACATTCTTTAATTTATCTAGTTTCTAATCCCATTTTCCATATAAGAACCACCAATACCCCACTTTACAGTTCCCATCAATTTATCTAACCTCTATTTAACCAAATTCCCATTATATACATCCCAAACTATACACCCTCAAATTTGAATAGGTAATTATCGATGGTTACCTAAATGTCAATGGTCATTTGCAATCATTGACGATTGGCCAACCACCAATGGTTATCCTATGGAACCATTATCCAACCATTGAAATTTCTATTGACTATTGATGGTTCACTATGCAACCATTTTATAGCAATCCTTTTTAACCCTTTTACCTCAAAAAAAGCTTCACTTTCTATGTTTCCTTCTGACCACATTATTTTCCTTAATTTTCTGGACCAGACCCAGACCACACTAGAATCAAAATTTTATCAATTTATTTAATAAGCAAGTTATCTCTTACTTTCTATCAAGCATTTACTTTCTCATCATTAAATGAAATATCTTCTTATTATTTTAGACTTATTTGTCATAAAAGTTGATCGAGAGCCTCTTAGTAGGCATTATGTTTCTTCGATCTAGCTCACACTAGGCAATCCACTCAACCAACCATCTAACTACCCCCTTTCAAGTGTCTATGTTATTTTCAACTTATTCCTTCCTAGACAAAGAGGAGTTCCCACTTGCATCTAGATTCATGAGTGCAATTCACTAGTTATTCTTCTATACACCCTATTACTAGATTTCTTCTATTTAATTTCAAAATTAAGAAATGGGGAAAATAAATTGAAAATTTTTGGCATGCCTATTTGGACCCATTCCCTTTTATTCCTCTATTATTTTCTCGTTGAATGAAATCTAAAAATTTCTATTTAGGCATAAAATAGAACTTATGCATTCATTGATTACTTGTTGATCTTAGTTCATCTAGTAACTTAGGAGGCAAAGTAGTTTATCATAGATTTCACATTTGTTATCACACATTAAACTGAACCACAATATAATTAACACATCAAAACATACCTAAGACAAGTACCAACTAGGATTTCATCACCTAGCAAAAACCTTACCCCTTCCTAGCTATCCTACATAGATTTCACCACCAAGGGTAGAACCAACTCATCTCTCTAGTTAAGTATAAACTCTAAACTTGATATATTGTGGATAAGCACCTGACACCTTTATTGTTGTGAGATCATGAAGTAAGGGGGTAGTCCCCAATATCAAACCATGCATCAAAGTTCAACACATATTTTCTCTCTTTTTAGCACCTAAACAATTATAAACTACCCATAGATTGTGACTTTAGTACTTGATATACAATCCAAACTCCCTCTTCACACTCTCTAAGGCATAAGCCGAAAGTGATTTACAAAGAATCCTATGATAAACATTTTTTTAGTTTATGCATTGATTACTTTGTGTTCTTTTGGTTCTTCTTTGTTCAAGGTGTGATTTTCATCATAATATCCATTAATTTTCATATGGTCTCTACTAGAAAACAACTAAGAAATCAAGCCAACCAACACCACCATCCTCTTCTTCCTCTATGGAGTACAATTATAATGATGAGGGCTGACCTCATTTTCCCCCTTCTCCTACCCAAATTCTAGTTATATCTGAACGTGATGTTGACTTCACCACCTTCCTTGATAAAAATTAGGTAGTTATTCAACACTACCTTAACACCATGCCTCATCATACCTTGATTCCCCCTACTAACCATTCTTATGGAATTCCATCCCATCTTATGATGAGTACTACCTCAAACCAACCTTTTCTAACCTAAGCCTCATCTTCTTCCAACATTCGATCCACCACCACCACCTAAATCAGTCTAATATTCCAACATCCAACCAAACACATCCTACCACACCCTATACTTCACATGTAGGTTCAAATCTAACTATAGTTACCTATACACCACTTATCATGGTAGTATCTTCTACCCCTATTTCTACCCTTCCTTCAGTGGTAACCAATCCAATAACCACTACCCCATTTCAAAATCTAGTGATTTATATACCCCAAACACTTCCACTTATCAACACTAGAGTCACCACCCAACCTCAACTTACCCAACCTCCACTTACCACCTCAACCATACCTTTTATCCAACCTACATCCATTCCCCAACAAGTATCTATGACAACCTATGACTATGGGTACATACCACCTTCCACTCAACCAGTTGTGCCTATCAAATCTTATGTACCACCATCTCAACAAAATTTTACCACTTACCAATAGGTGGCCTCTTCAATCCCTTCTACCACTAATCCTTATATATCTACCACTCAACCCCAACAAAATGTACCCCTCAATTATGCATCTTCCCAACCTCAATCAGATTTGATCAAGATGCTAATTTAAAAAATGACTAACTTGGAATCATCAATTTTTGGATCTCATACACTCTTATCCTATGACCAAATTTGTAATGAGCCTATTCATCCATCTATTCCCATCCACTCTTATCCTCCCCAAAGGAATTTTCCTAAATTTTCCAAATTCCAAGGTAAGGAGGATGCCCAACAGCATTTAAGAGCATTCTATCATACTTGTTACTTAATCACATATGATGATGCTCTGCTCCTCCAAAATTTCCCTATGTCTTTATCAGGACCTACCCTTGATTGGTATAGCTCTATTCATATGAATTCCATATTCTCCTTCTCTCAACTAGCCCAAATCATTTTAGAACATTTCTTGGTAAACATAGTTAAAAAGGTTTCCATAACTGACCTTTATTCTATTAAAAAAATTGATGATGAATTAGTTATTGATTTTGTGGTTAGATGGAGAGGCATCATCAATCAAATATTTATCACCTTGCTCCCACCCTAATTAATCAAGCTTTTCTCTAAGGGTTGTGATAATCACATTTCACCGACTCTTCAATTTCAAACCTTCTGAGCATTTGATGAGGTATTCACCATGGCACAAAAACTTGAAAAACATGCCATTGATGAAGGGAAAACAAAATTATAGAATAAGAATTCCAATTTCAAACCCAATGACCCGCCCTCTACTAAAACCACTAGCCAATCCAATAGTAATGAAAAAACATCCACAAATTTAGTGGTTGTAAAAACTACCCCACTCCAACTATTAACCAGTCACATCAAAATAATTCTTCCAAACCTCCTTATCAACAAAATCAAACCCAAAATAGAGCACCTCCAAGACAATATAATCCCATTGGGGAGTTATATGCATATATTTTGGATAAATTTCTCAAGGCCAACCTTATCCAAATTCCACCAATTAAACCACCCCAAGAATTTGATTTTTCTCTCCCTATACCCAAGTGGTATAATGGAAATGACCATTGTGCCTTTCACCAAATTGTTGGACATGACATTGATAGATGTAATACCTTTAAAATTCTTCTCCAAAATCTAATTGATATTGGGGATCTCACATTTTTTAACCTAATATATCCCCTAATCAATCTCTTAACATTTTTTTCAAGCCTTTCCCAAATCATGGTCCTTCCATCCAACATCATGATAGTAAACTCGAATCACTTAACTCCCATGAGGAATATAAAATTAATGTTATCAGTAACATGACCATGATTGAAGATATCATTACTATTATTACCAAAATAGAGGAATTCAACCTACCATTTATTTCTTTAGAGACCCAAATGGAAGAATCATCTGTCTCTCCTTCTGTACTTGATGTGACCATGCCTTTATCTATCCCTCCTTTGGTAGAAACACCTAAGAAATAAACCATTTCTTCAACCACTTCCTCCACCCCTCTATCCCAAGAATCACCTTCTATTTTTAATGTCTAATCTAAGGAATAAAACATACCCATTCCTTCCTTTGAGAATACCAAACCTACCTCTCCTATAATAGAACTAGCTTTGGAAACCATTCCCCAAAAGCAACTCACTTCATCTACCTAATTTATACCTTTGGAACCCTCCACCAAAGATACCAATATTTAAACAAATATTTCTTCACCTACGGTCTTAATATTTGAAACCAAAGATCAAGGAATTACCTAGATTCATAATCCCTTCTCTAGGTTATTCTAAACTTTAGAGTTCACATTCCAGTCTAACTTTGATAGAGCCACCATTTGGCATCAACTTGACCTTCCTAATAAAAACAAATCCAACTCCTCAAATTCACTTGAGTCCATGCTTAAATCTAGTATTACCACCCCACCAACTAACTCCTCTAAGGTCATAAATGAACCATCTCAAATACCTCCACCTAATATTACCAAGTTACCTCATGCTTCTTTCACCAAACCAATCAAGAATCTAGGGGTCCTTCCCACACCTAGTCACACTCGCCCTCCTTTGAGATTGGACTTAAATCCATCAAACTCATCAAAGCCTAGTCCCATTAAGTCCCTTAAGAAGGAAGTCATGCCCAAACCTCAACCATAAAATAAACCTATAACACCTCCTTCTAACCTACCTTCCATTTTAGGAACTCATCCTTATACCATTCCCATTACCTATTTTGCTTCTAAGAAACCATCTCCTTTTTGTCTACCTATAACCACTGAACCTTCTAGTTCTTCATCATTCTTAACCAACATATCCCTATCTACCTTCCCACCTATAACTAAACCTTCTACATCCAATTCCTCAACCACCAATATAATCATATCTAATAAAACCCAATCAAAACTCCAAATCAAGATCATTACCCCAACTATAACTTCCATAAATAATCCTACACCTAATAAATCTCCCACTCCTAAAATGAGAAACTTGAAACCTTCAACACATTTTTTGGAGTCCTACACAACTATTTTTAAAAGGTTATTACAAACCTCCTTTATTATCTTAGATCCAATTAAAATTTTTGACCCCATCCCACCTGACCTAAACCAACCTAATTTAATGATAGTTTGATTTGTCTTTACCATAGATTTCCTAGACATGATATGGAGAATTGAAAATCTCTCCAAACACTTGTACATAATCTATTAGAAGATTATCTATTAGAAGAGCCCATTTTACCTCCACTACCAATATTAACATCAACCCAACCTCTACCTACTATACCATTCCTACTCGAGAGTAAAAGAGAGGAACCAAAGAAAATATCAAGACCCCTTATCCACACCATTCATATGGTTACTTATTACTGTGCCCAATAGAAGGATAAGGGAAAAGCCAATGTAACCATCCATTGGAAATAGAATTCAACTTTTCAACCCTTCAAATAAACCCAAGTATCTCCATCTCCACCCTCACAAACATCAAAACCAAAACTCTCCATTTTGGGAGCTCCACCTCATAACCCTACTCTATTCATCCAATGGCTAGTGTTGAAACAACTTCACCAAATACCAATGAAAATGATCCTTTATGATTTAATTATCACCTCACCTCAACATCACTAAGCATTAATTGAGGCTTTACATTCCATAGAGGTTTAACTAGATGATCCACAACCTCTTACATCCTTTGTTGAATCCCTCTACGAAACCACCCATGTCACTTTTTAGGATTAGAGAATATTACCTTTTTATACTGAAGATCTTGATCCTCCCCTCTTCATTACAACATAAATCAACCAAACTCATGTAAAATAAGTAATAATTGATGGAATAACTAGTATTAGTATCATCTCCTCTCAAGCATATGATCAACCATAATTTCCCACAAACATTATTTCTGAGAGTACAATGGTCCTTCACTCTTTTAGTGATGTTATGGCCACTACCTTGGGGACCATGGTCCTCCACATATGGATATGTCCATGAACCATTATTGAGATATTTTATATTGTTTAGGGTGATTTCTAATATAATGGATTACTCAGATGCCCTTGAACCCATAAAATGGGTTGTGTCCCTTACACTTTACACTAATGCATCAAATTTGGGCTTGAGGGACAAGTTACTATAATTAAACCTGATCTTAATCCCTTTGCTTCTTGTAATATGACATATTGGCCTAATGATGTTCTTATTCCTCCTTCATCCACCTCACAACTTGCTTCTGATCAAACCACCATATTACCCACCATCAATAACATTTTCCCTCACGATAATGATGAAGGATCCACTACCTCATATATTCCCTCATCATAAATTATGGTATAATATCCCTTAAAATCAACATTTCAAAGACTCTCATTGGGGGAATATCACCTTCTTGCATTATATGTCTTCCCTACTATGCATGAATATGAGAATCTTCAGAACAACCCTTACTATGACCCTAACATTAGAACCATTGTCCCCTTTGGGCTCCCCAACAACTGAACAAATTTTATTTATGGGGGGATTGATCAACCACTCCTTGATCCCACCACCACTCCATATATCCAACCATTCACCTCTAACTTTTCTTACCTATGTAACCCAACCTTTGACAAAACCTACCTTTATTAGTGCACTTGTATGGGGTTTGGTCTTAGCCTCTATGAACAAGAACCTCATGAATTATCCATTATTAAAACCTAGAAACCTCATGAGTTCTTTAGACTAGGGTTCAAACCACTAAAATAACCCATGTGACCATAACCTGTTGCTACCACTACTAAAGAAATTTAATACTCATCAACCCCATCTTCCCAATCTAGAGATTCTAACATCATCCCCTCTAACTTCTTTTTCTTTGATTAATACCATTAGCTTGGGCCCCCTGACATATCAAAAAGAGGTCTTAACCAAAACCATTCTTCTCATCTACCTAAAAATTGTTGAACATGACTCACCCACTATTAACACCATTCACCATCAAGATGACAATGCCATTCTCACCTATCTTAGTATGGGGGATTCTTCTATCCATAGATCTCTCCATTTTGAGAACCAAACCATGCTAAATTAATCAACCATTGATATTATTTTGGGTACTTAGGAGGACCCTTGTATCATCAAAACAGGCCAATATTTAACCCTTAAAGAGTGGCATGACTACGCTTCTTTCCTTCATGATTGTAGCATATCATTTGTTTGGTCTAATCAAAATATGCTTATCATTGATGCTTCTATTATTCTCCATAACATATTAACTCATCTTGAATTTAAGCCTTCTTGGCACAAAATTTGTTGTATGCATCCTCACATAGTTATTCTCATCAATAAAAACATCCACACCTATTTCTTAACTTTATCCAGCCCATAGATTATCCACAATGGGTTTCTAACATCAACCCCATTACCAAACCTATAGGGGGTCTTTTCCTCTACATTGAATTTCATGACCTTAATCTTCATTTCCCTAAAGATGAATTTTCCCTACCTAACATTGATCAACTAGTTGATCTCATGACTGGCCATGAAATTCTACCTCTCATGGATGGTTTCTTAGGATACAATCAAATCTTAATTGCTCCTAAAGATTAGCATAAAAATTATTTTATCACCCCATGGGGAAATTTTTACTTTTGGGTTATGCCTTTTGGATGAAATAACATAGGGTTAACCTATCAACAAGGCATGACCTATATCTTTCATAACCTCATTCATAAAATTGTCAAGGATCATGTGGATGATCTCTACGGCAAATCCAAAAATTTCTAGGACCATATAGCTATTATCACCATTATATTTGAATGATAAATCCATTATAATGTTACACTCAATCCTAAAAAGTGTGTCTTTAGAGTCTTATTAGACAAACTCTTTGGATTTATTGTCTCTCTTCATAGAATTTAAATAGACCCCTCCAAGGTTAGATCCATTTTGAAGATGCCACCTCCTACTATCTTTACCCAACTTTGTAGCCTATAAGGAAAAATTTAGACAATTTGGTGCCTTATCTCATAACTATATGATAAATTCCAACCATTCCACCACCTCCTAAAGAAAGATGTCTCCTTTGAATGAACTAATGAATGCCAACAAGCCTTTGATGAAATCAAGGAGTATCTTCTTTCTCCCCTTGTCCTCATCTCTCCTAAAGAGTATCAACCATTATATATATATATATATATATATATATATATATATATATATATATATATATATATATATATATATATATATATAATGGTTGATACTCTTTAGGAGAGATGAGGACAAGGGGAGAAAGAAGATACTCCTTGATTTCATCAAAGGCTTGTTGGCATTCATTAGTTCATTAGGGGCCATATATATATACATATCCACCATCGATCATTCTTTAGGGGCCATGCTCACTCATCATGATGAATAAAATAAAGAGAAGGTTATCTACTACATCAATCATACCCTAATCAAATATGAAACCTAATATACACATCCTGAAAAACTTTCCCTTACCTTAGTTTTTATATCCTCTAAGCTCTGTCATTATCTTCTTAATCATAAAACCTATGTCATTACTAATACTGATTCCCTTAAGTATATGCACTCTAAGACATATCAAAACCATCATATGGTTAAGTGGCTCATGCTTCTATTGAGTTCAGTCTTGAGTTTCTTCCATAAAAATCATTTAAAGTATAGGTCATAGTTGAGGAATTGGCAAAAGACTGTTTGATTGATAACCAACCTCTTCCTCTTACCTTTATAGATGAGTCAATTGCAATCCTTTCTCTAGAGGAACCCACCTACCAAATGACCATGTATTTTGATGGCTCTAAATGCCAAAATGTTGGGGGTGGTAGAGTAATATTCATTCCCCTTAATAGATAACCTCTTCCTCTTTCCTTTAAGCTTGATTTTGAATTCACTAATAATGTATCTAAATATGAAGCCTTAGTCATAGGTCTTCAAATTGCCTTGGCTTTAGGGATCAAAATAATCAGTGTCTTTGGAGATTCCCAACATGTCATCAACCAAGTCATAAGATCTTACCAATGAAAAAACGATGTCCTTTTAAAGTACAAACAACTTGTAGATGTAATCTTGGCATCATTCTATTGTTAAACCATGTAATTAGTTCTTTGATCCACTAACAAATTTGTAGATACCATAGCATCTCTCACTTCCCAAATTCCATCCCAATCAGCCTAATCTAAACTATTTGTTACCATTAATTATTGTATCACACCTTCATATATTAATACAGACCTTAATACCATTTTTAATGTGGAAACACCACCTCCTAATGTTTGGTATGGTCAAACTTTCAATTATTTTAACCTTCGAATTCTCCCCCTGATCTTTCAAAGAATTCCCATAGAGCCTTTATTCAGGGTACTTCTTGTTACACTATTATAAGAGGGATTATATATAAATAAGGTTTTGATGGCATACTTATCCATTGTCTCCATCATCATGAATCTTCACATGCCATCAAGGAATTTCATGACAACATCTATGGGGGATATTTTAGTGGCCTAGTTGTTACCAAACATATCCTTCACCTAGGCTACTATTAGCCCACACTTAAGTAGGATTATTATGAATATGTCAAGAAATGCATCAAGTGTCAACAACATTCTAATATTCATCATGAACCTTCTCATGGTCTTCAAGTATCTCAAGATTATTATCCCTTTTCATATTAGGGCCTTGACCTTATTGGGGAAATCAATCTCCATTCTTCATAAGGACATCAATATATCATCACCAGTACATAATATTTCACCAAATGGGTGGAGGCCATCCTGCTTATATCAACCAAAGACAAAAATGTAATTTAGTTTATCAATACCACATCATCTATCACTTCATTGTTCCGCATAAAATAATCACTAATAATGGAAAGTCCTTTAAAAATTAGAAAGTCCAAGAACTTTGTGACACTTTTGGCATAAATTTAAGCTTCTCCTCACCTTATCATCCACAAGCCAATATAAAAGTAGAAGCTTCCAACAAAAACCTCATTTAAATGATCACAAAGGTGGTTAGTGCTTCTGGTCAGGATTGGCACCTCTATATCCCCTTTGATTCATGGGGTTATCACACTAGTATCTAAACTGATACATGTGCAACACCTTTTCCCCTCATATTTAGAGTCAAGGAAATATTGCCTCTTAAAGTCCAAATCCCATCACTTTGTATATCCTTACATGAAATCCTTTCTAAAATTAACTATCTTCAAGAATGTCTTGCATGCTTAGATCTTTCTGAAGATAATTACCTTACTGTGTTTAATCATCTTCATGTTTATTAAGAATGAATCAAGTGTGCATATAGATAACATTTAAGAAAGCATTAATTCAACATCAGAGACCTCATCCTTAAATAAAATCAACATGTAACTAACATGGAGAAGGCCAAGAAGGGAAAGTTTTCTTTTAACTAGCTAGGACCCTACATTATAACCCATAAGTATGGATCTGGTGCTTATCATTTGTCCTCTATCAAAGGCAAACTAGAACTTGAGCTAATCAATGCTTCACATATGTTTCCTTTCTATTATTAAAAAGGATCAAACCCACTTTTGTATCTCACTTAAGCTCATCCCTTGGTTCAAAAGACCTTTTTACCCCGCACACTTATAGCTTATTTTGGAAAGAATTGATTATAAATTAGAACCATGGGATTCATCCATCATAGATAAAACTTGATCTTAAGTATGGGTACCCTGTTTCTACCCATAACATGGTGCTCATGGATACTTTTCATCTTTTTATAGATGGAATCCGATGATCAGTTTTTCTTAACCCATCCCATTCATTTACCAAATAACCTTTTGTGTTAAAGTCTTGCCTTCATATGGGTGGATCTTTTTGCCTAAGTGAACTTATCCATATTTGAATTCATATTTTAAAATCATAGTGTCGTAGACTATTACCGTGAAGGATAGCTACCCCATAATTCAAAAATTATTAAAATAGACTACTCCCTTGAAATACAACTATAAAAGTCAAAATTTTAGACCACTCCCTTGAAGGATGGCTAAGTGAAATCATTTGAAGCTTCCTACATTTATCAACTTTATCAACTTACTCCAATAATAAAAGTAATGAAAAAAATATATCAAAATCAAAAATAAGTAAGCCACAATCGACCCTTAGAAATGCCTTTGGTAGACTTCCCACATCGATCAGTCTACCTAATATACCATCAATCTATAATCAGCTCTTATACATGGAACTGGTAGACTTCCCGCGTTGATCAGTCTACACATTACTATAAGGCATGGGCTTGTCTACTATGGCCTTTTAGTCACCTATATAAAGGGAAAGCTAACCTACATCAAGATATCCTTTAACAATCACCTTCCTATCAATCACCCCAATTTCCTTCACTACTCCTTGAACTTAAGGGACTATGAGCTTACTTGACACAAAGTGATTAAGACACCCTTGTTTTCAAACAAATCATTCTCTTACAAAGCACTCAATGGTCTTGTATTCACTAAGTTGATACAAAAATGTTTTTTTATTATTAGGTTCTTGCTAATTAGAATAACATGTCTCTTTCTTATCCATTTCTTAGGACATGTGTACCTTTTGACCTGATCAAACATTCTCATGATAAACATAATTTTACACCCTTTCCTACCATAAACTCAAAATAATACCAACAATATTATCAAGTTAAACATATGATATCACATCTTACCAATAAAACATTTTTATATGTCTCAATACATCACCCCAATATCATCACATCCATTGTTTTAAACTAATTTAAATTAAAATAGTTTAGTCATCACATTATCATCATCATGTCTCAACTAGCCAATAAACATAAAAATAATCTTAACCAAAAAAATTCATGACATAATCATAGTTGTAAATTGACATCCTAATCCACATAATTATAACCATAATGACATCATCATCATACCTAAACTAACAGATCAAAAACAATAATCATGATTCATCAAAATCAACATCACATCATAGTCCTCACAACCATAATCATAATAACAATCATAAACATCATCATAATTATGACATGAATAATTATAAATAAATACTAGCATCCTAATCCACATTATCAACTAGAGCATGAATGTCATCATAAATATAATAATCATCATCATCATAATACAAAATAATACATGTGTCTCTCTCATAAATACATCTTGCCTCATTAGTACATAGACCAATATCAAAATATACATATCAAAAATTAAACATCATCAACATATCATATATCAAGGACCTACAACACCAAACCCAAAACCACCTATACCTACTCCACTATTTGGTGATAGACCCCCTGATGTACCTACATGTGCTGTAGTCAATGTCCACTAACCTAGTATAGCTACTACTAGACCCCCAACTAGGTTAGCCCTATACTCCTTGTATCATATCACATCTAGAAACTAGGCTAATACCATAGCCTCATAGTATCAGATCTCATAAATGGTGGCCTATATCATGCCCTTAGAATTGAGTTAGTTGATCATCCCCCTACCATGGTCACCTCTTCTATCTATGTCAAAACATATCACTCTTGTGTGACTAAATCAAGGATAGACCTCATCATATTTCACTCTCGTATTATATTGGATATATACCCTTATAAAGTGACTATATATACATATAATGTAGCCACCTATCCCTATAAATATATCTCCTAGGCTTGTTTCACTATAAGGGCTAGTCTTTTCTAGCCATTAGGTTCTCCATCTTATACCTATGTAGGATGAACATCTATAGGCTTATATATTTCATCCCCCCATCCAAAATCTATGGCCTCATACCTAGGCTGATACCATCCCATATATCCATTAGTCACTCTTGTATCATCTATAGGATCTCCCATAAGAAGCTACTCATAATACCACACATTAGCATCCATATATGGATCCATAAGTGGATACTTTGTATCCTTCATCTTTTAACAATTAACATCTAGTGGTGCATCCTATATCAGCTTGAATTTCCTCTAGAGTAAATCCTTTGGGATGCACTCAGTCTCACTATCTTGTTATCCATAAACCCACCAACAACTTTGTAATGATAGCATGTGGTACATATAACCTATTTATAGGGGCCAACTCACATAAGGCCTCCATACAATGTCTCCTAACACCAAGGCCTTTAGAGTTTATTAAAATCAATCTATATCCCTCACTCCAATGCTAGCCCATGATAATGAAAAATAACCTCACCACCTCATGAATCCAACCTTGTATTTAGTTGGCACATATCCATCCCATGGGAGCCCAAGTGGTCTCACTACCTGTATGTGCTCATATGACCAATAATGGAGCACAAAGATGACACTGATCTTATATCATCTCCATGTTCTAAAGGCCCAAATATCTTTATATATTTTCATAAGAAACACTAGGGCCCATCCAAAAATTGTACCCCCTATAAGTAGCTCTATTAGCATTCCCAATATCAAACATGAAAACCAATCACTACTTGAATATAGTACTACAAAGTAAGATATACCCATCATCATCATGGTCAAAAGGCATCTATCCTATGGGTCCCTCTAGTATAGTGGCCCATAGTAGACTCCACTAGTATGATACTTTATCTAAGCCCAGTTTATAATGTATATCAAGTCCATAAAGTAATCTTACTCATCGCTATCAATGTGTTATATCAGCTCCCCTTGAATCTATAGTCAAGTAATCCTATGAACATCCTCCAAAATAAAAGACATCTCTCTTGTTGGTAATACACAGGTATTTGTGGTAGGGTACCATCTTTTGATGAGTTCCACACTCATTGCCACATCACATAGAAGGTGTTGGTGGTGCTTCATGGCCCCTAGGACCACATCCTCCATCTACTTCCACTCTATATCATTCATCTCGACATGCACCTCTATGAATATATTAAGGAATTGATCCCTCATTTGAATCTAATCATGGGCCTAAATGACAATAAAAACAACATTAATATTTTTAAGTTTCCCTCTCCTACTTGACACATACCCTTGTCCTCTATCTACACCCATTTTTACACATATTTGTTAACTTATAACCTCTACCTTGGATCCACTCTTTCATCTTTCCACTCTTTCCACCCTAATGCTACACTATATATTAGACTTGTTACCCACCCTCACCTATTTTTCACCTAGATCCCTTTAATTAACTTTAATTATGTATGGGGTTGGCCCTCTTTTGGCCAACTATTAATGGTTTAGGGAACTATCAATGGTCCCTAGGGCTATTTGGCCCCCCACTATTGATCATAAATGGTTGGGTCCAACCATCAATGGTCACTATGTGCAACCACTAGTGGTGAAACCCAACCCCCTGATCCTAACCTAAGAAACCCAAACCATGCTAAACATGCATAATAACAAAAAAATCTTACTTATCTACTTCTTATTTTCATTTACTTAACCTTCCCCCCATTTTTATACCCTATTTTCACCATTTTTGCCTATACCTAAACCTAGGGCATCCAGGCCCAGGCCTATTCCTTTCCCATAACCTATTTCTAATTTACCATATTCTTAACCTCCTCTACCCCTTTCATATCCATTGATTACTACCATTTTATGAAATTTGAAATAAACCCTACCTTATTCCATGATTGATGGCATGGTTAAATCCCTCTCACTACTACTCAACACGTCCTTATCCTCCATTTATCACACTCAAACACATGCACTTGATCAATAGAGACCTTCCACCTTAGCATACACAATGCTTCAAACACCTATCTAAATTGTTCAAGATGCTAGAAAATTTTAACTAATAGTAAATGAGTGAAAATAGCATTTTGTTTTTATTTTTGATATTTGTATTTCTAGGGTCTCACCCTAACCATCGATGGTTAATCCTTCGGACACCCTAACCATTAATAGTTAGGATCCCTCACCTTGTCCCAATGCTCTTCCAACTAGACCTTTCATTGTCTACCTGCCTCCTACTTAGAACTACATTTGGCCTAATTTTTTTTTGGACATTCATATCCATATAACTATGTAGGAAACATCCACTAACCTTATGCATTTAGAATCATCATAACCACCACTTTAAACCAAAACCCACCCACCCTATATCATGCCACATCTATGTCAAAATTGGTTTGTCTTTGACCTTATTTCCTCACATATTTTTTGTAAAATTTTTGTTATCCTTTAACCACACTAACCAAATTTTCCAAGTTGACTATTATCAGTTTTATACCACTTCATGCCTATCTAAAACACTTGGTTGTTTTTCATGGACACTTCCTACTCAAGATACTTATAACCTACCCTAACCTTACCTAGGTTGCTTGATAAGCATAACTCGATCAGTTATGACCAATGTTGTGGACCGATTACCCTTTATAGTCTTTCTATAACTTGGAATTATTTTAAATCATTGGTAATGTTCATTGTTGCATGATCTGTATATCACTCTTCATTGATTTTTATGTATGTGATCATCTCTCCACTACATAACCTCTTTTGTGTTATCTACCTTATACCAACTATCAAACCTTGACCTAATTTATCCATGCCTTAATAATCTCCTAGTTTGAGGGGGAATACCTCCTCTCCTACTTAGGGAAACTAGACCTAGACTTTGACCAAATTCTTATTTTTGTTTTGTAGCTTGCCTAAAGCTACACAACAAAAAGTGGAAAAATATAGATACCTAAAACCTACACATGATAGTTTTTAGTGTCATCCTACCTTTAAACATTTATCTAGACCCTTTTATAACTTAACATTACTAAACCCCCTTGAAATGTATCATCTAATTCACCCCTTTTTCTCTAGGCCTATTACAACTGATGGTTAGGGTAATCATCAATGATTGGCCTAATTATTTATGGTTGGGTTCCACACCTTGCCTTAAAAACTTAAAAACTTTACCAACTCTTTGTGTGAGATTATCAACTCTAAAAATCACAAATTTTCTTTAAAATAAAGCTTTTATAACTATGTAAATAGGAAAATTTACCCTTCATCAAATTAGTAACTTCCTCTATCTCATTTAGTAACTCCTGCCTATAAAAGGACCAAAGGAAGAAGTGAGAAGGGAGAGCAATCAGTCTTTAGGCATTCAAGATTTATTATTGATATTCAGTGCCCATACTAATGAGTAATCATCATTAATAGAGACCCAAAAATATATTGAAGTCATTCTAAAAGGCTCAAAGCACCATTACTCTAGCTACATCACTCCAAGATTCCTCCATTTAGTTACAAGTATTATGTGCTTGCATTCATTGATTTATGTAGTTTCTAATCCCCTTTTATTTATTAGATCTACCAATACCCAAATTTACACTTCCAAACCCTATATCTAACCTCTCTTTGACTAGATTCCCATTTTGTACTTCCTGAGCTATTCACCCCCAAATTTTCATAGGTAACTATCGATGGTTACCTAACCATCAATGGTCATCTACAACAACCAATTGTTATGAAACCATCGATGGTTCTCCTAACCATCAATGATTCACTATGGAACCATTTTATAGCAAGACTTTTTCACCTTTTTTTTATCAAATCAAGCTCCACTTTTTGTGTTTCCTTTTGATCACATTACCTTCCTCAATTTTTTAGACCAAACCCTGACCACCCTAGCATCAAAATTTTATTAGTTTCTTTAATAAGAAAGTTATCTCTTACTTTATAGCAAGCATTTACTTTTTTATCATTGAATGTAAATATCTTATTTCATTATTTTAGAATTGACTATCATAAAAGTTGATTGACAACCTCCTAGTAAGCATTGTGATTCTTGGATCTAGCTCACACTAGGAAATCCACTCAACCAACCATCTAAAAACAACATTTCAAGAGTTTATTTTATTTGTAGGTTATTCCTTCCTAGCCAAATAAGATTTCCCACTTTCATCTAGATTCACATGTGAATTTCACCATGTATTATTCTACACACCTTATTACTATATTTATTTTATTTACTTTCAAAATTAAGAAATGAGGAAAATAAATTGAAATAAAGAGTGAAATTTTTGCAAACAATCCTACACATACTAGTGGGAAACCAAGAAAAAAGGATGGTAAGCCACCTCCTTTTTATGTTTCAATGATCATTGGAGATTTCCTAGTACATAATTGCATGATAGGTAGTGGGAAAATTATCTTGGTAATGCCTAAACAAATAGTTGATAAGTTAGGCCTAAAGTATGAACCTAATAATAAAGGTTTATTGTAATTGGATGATTCCACTACTAAGACTATAGATGTGATCAAAGGTTTGATCCTTACTCTTCATGATTTTCCTAATTTATATTTTTCTCAATATGTGGTTATAGTGTATTTTCCACCATACTTTGTTCTTTTATTTTCAAAATATTTTACTAACATGATTAGAGGATACTTATCATCTAATTGGTCATACATGGATTTTAGAACTTGATATGGTGTATGTTTTTAATCAATTTATAACCTATGATTAATTTTCATCTTGATTCATACATTGCAAACATTTCAAATGTTAATTTCATCATCATTGATGATGAAGATCATCCTAGTGATCAAGAACTAATTTTTCATCTTGAAGATATATCAGATCTTTTCCTTGATGATTGGGGGATATAAGACCATAAGTATGATATATATATAGAGGTTTTTAAAAAGTTGGTCTTGATGTATATTATTTTCATTAATAAGGTCAAACCATACCCTCTCTCTCTAATCCAAGTGACAATAGTGATGACTCATGGAAATTTTTCTTTGATGGCTTACAAAGCAAGAATGGAATAGGGGCATGTATTAAACTAGTTTCTCCTTCAAATGAAGGGTATTATTATAAAATTATATTTAAATTTAGTTGTAATTGTAATGAATCTAAGTATGAGGCTCTTAGATGTGGGATTCAATGAGCAAGAAAAAAAGGAGTGAAGCAAATACAAGCTTTTAGAGATAGTGAACCAGTTGTCCAAGTAAAAGTTATGATTGTTGATAAAAATTCATTGTTTAAGTACTACAAGCATAGAATATGGGACCTTATTGAATATTTTTAGGCCTTCAACATCTAATCTATTCCAATGGAAGATAATCAACATGATGATAGGTTATCATTAGTGGAAGCTCAATTTGACATCCCTAATGATGTCAAGAACTTATAAACTCAACCACATATCATGGTGGTATTAAGTCCATCAATACTAAATAATAATGTCAATTGGAAAGTGTTTGAGTGTGACAAAAAAATAACATGTTTCCTTCAACAATAATTTAAGTTTTCTTGTAAAAACTATGCCAAATTATAGTACTAATATGGAGAGAAAATTGTACAATTTAGGTTTAATAAACTTTCTAAAGGGTTGATTACTCTTTAAAACATATTTAAATAGAGTGATTAAGTAATAAGGGATAAAGTAATAATGTATACAAAGAGGAACATTATGAGAGGGTGTATATCTACAAATACAAACATCTTAAACTTATAAAGGTATTTACTTTAGCTAATTGGGATACATTTGTTGAGTTATGTAGATAGTTTTCTAATGTATTTTATTTGGAATATAGTGATCTTAATGGGTTTGATACCACATTATCCCTACACACTATATAAATTTATCCAATTCCAAGCTTGTAATGCAAGGATAAATGCCCATTAATATTAAATTTGGTATTATAATGAGAAAATAGATAAATAAGTTGATACAATCAAGAATCATATTTCCTATCGATCACTCTTCATGGGATGCTAACATGTTTCCATGGAGTAAAATCTTCATGTGTAAGGAGTTGTCCAAATTATGAATTTTTCATAGGTAAACAAAGACTTACAACCTTTCCTCTCAATACTATTCAATTATACCAGTCATTCATGCAATGGGGTCTTGATTTCATTGTAATGATAAATCCACATTAAAATTATGGAAATAAATGGGTGATTACATCCACTAATTATTTAAAAAGTTGGCTGGAATCCATATCTCTCAATGATTCTATTGAAAATTGAGTTCTTAACTTTTATGAAGACCTAGTGGCAAGATTTGGAGTGTTTTCAATAATAATTTATAAAAGTACCTTATCATTTGGTTGTCTAAGAATAATTGAGTGGGATATCAATCATGAAATTTATCTAATTTTTTCTTCTAATTACTACCATAAATGGAATGGGATAGTTGAGTCCACTAATAATAATTTGATCAAAATCATAAAGAGAACAATAGAGGATAATCAAAGAGCTTGGCATACCAAGTTGAAAATAGCTCTATGGGATGATAAGATAACCCCAAATAAGGATATTATAAATTCACCCTACATGCATGTAGATATAATATAAGATAAATATATTTATTTAACTACCATCCCCTAAAATAGCTCATCAACTTGAGATGATGGAAAGTGGTTAGATGGAAATAATATTGACTGAATTTATCGCCTTAGATGAGATAATAAATCATGTTATTCATATCATGAAGTATTAGTAGGCTCAGGTAAGGAAAACCTTTGATAAAGGGGGTATTCCAAGATAATATCAAGAGGGATGTATTATGTTGAATTGGGATGAATATAGGGCTAAGCGAAGTAATCAAAACAAGTTTGACACATTGTGGAGTGTGCCCTATGTTGTCATTGGTTAAAAAGAACACATTGCTTTTTTTAATGTAAGGCTTGATGGAGAAGAGTAGAGTATCACAATCAATGGGATACATTTGATGACATGGTATTAAGTTAATATTTATGATTTTATTACATAGTATAATAGGTATTTGTATTCTCTAAGTTTTTAGTGCACATGTTATTTGTTTACTTTTGGTTGTTGTCCTTCCTCCAAGTGTCTTGTGACACGTGTATGTGTGTGTGGTGTGTGTTTGATTTAGTTTTTTTCAAGTTTATTTTCAAGTCTAAATTTAAATTTTCCTTTAATTCAATCTACATTCATGGCCCCATATCCCAATGGATTTTTAAGGCAACTAGTCTAGATGTATAGTAATCATGAAATTCGAAGAGGTCACCAAATATGTTAGCCAAAATTTGTCCATCATGAATGGGTGTCATTAAAAATTGTTATGTTTTTGACCTTAATTTTTTTGATAATAATTATTAAGATCTAATATTGGTCATTAATGATATAGGATGATAGTTAGTGTGTCTCCCTTGGTATCTTACAATGTCATTTAGGATGGTCTAGTGAGTAACAAGGTTAGGTCACTTTGTCTTGTTATCAAATGGTCATTGTTTATAAGTCTTATTTATGTGTTTAACATTGTTTAAGGAAAGTTTGACAAAGTTAATGTGTGAAATCAAGTCCATGAGGAATAATACTAAAATATACAAGGTGGTGACCCTTATAAGAACAACCATGATCTAAATCTTACCAAATTTGTCAAATAAGAAAAACTATCAAGTTTATCACATTGTGTTTAAATCAATTTTGAGATTTTAAGATAGTTTTGACAAAATTAAGTTATTTCATTACTTTAGTATTATTGTGCATTCTAATTTTGAGATGAAACTTGATAGGAAAGATAAAATATGAAGGTTGTATCCTTAGATATGGGTATTTTAAGTCATCTAACACCTTGGTAATGACATCATGTTTTACATGTCTATACACATTCTCCAAGTGTCTTACATAACTACTTTTCAAAGTTGGGACTTATTTGTAGTTAATTTTTTATAATACTATAACATCCAATTGAAGATATATTGAAAGTGATAAAGGAAAATAGAGGTGGGAAACATTTTTAGACATTTATATACCTCCATAAAAGTTAAGGGAATATAAAGATTCACCTAGTTCACCATCTCCAACAGTGCCAAAGGATAGAACAAGCAAATTCTTGAAGCAAGAAAGATTTTAGAGATAATTTCTAGAGGTTTTAAATTTATGTGAATTTAAAAACTTTTATATGGGACTACATGGTCTTATTATATCCAAATCCATGAAAAAGCCAAAGCTACAAAGTAAAACAAGGCAAAAACCCACTTCATTTCTCCATCGAGTTTCTTGGTAGCTCAAGATAGTCAAATAGTTTCACTTAGTACTCAAATGAGAGAGAAATTTTGAAAATAATATATTTTAAATACAATTTTAACCTAATTAAATTCTAATTTGTGTATTTTTTTTCTTGTTAGGATCCTTGACTTTATGAACAATCATTAATAAGTTAAGGTACAAAAAAAGGACTCAAAACCCCACCAAGATCAATTTTATTCAAAAGAAAAGTTTTGAATATAGATGAATTAATTATAATTATTTTTAAGGGTATATTTAACACTAATTTATTTTTTTAATATCATTTTATTTCATGTTTCCTCATGTTCATCTTTGGTGTAGTGACCAATAGTTTTGATCTACTAGTTTAAATAAGATAGTCAAGTTTGTAGGAATTGTGAGGTGTTTTAGGTGCTTATAATAGATGACATGAGATGTATAAAATATCATAAATACCCATTATAACTATTTATTAACCTTTTGAGTCATGAAATTTAAGAAAGGTAGGAAAATATGCATGTATAAGTTGAATTTTTTGTAGTAGTCGTGGTGGAGAAACCTTGTCAAAAATAGTTGTGTTTTATTTTCAAAGACCATTGAATAATGTTTAACATATCAAATAACATTTAATATAATTATCATGAGGTTTTCCAAGTGGAAAACCATGGGAGTCAAAAATTTTAGTGTATTTTGTAAAGATAATTCCAAAGAGAGCTTGTGAACCTACAAGTCTGCAAACCTATAGGTTAGCATTGGCACCAAATTATTTTATATTGAAGTGTATATGGTTTAAATAAAACATGATATTTTATATTAATTCATTTTATTAATATCCAAAAACTTTATTTTTCAACCTTCTCAAATCCATAGTGAAAAGAAGAAGTTCAAGTGTAACATAATGTAATGCAAGCAAACATATCCATGCTTCTACAAGAAACCAATATGAAAAAAACTTTGGTGGAATTAAAAATCATATTTTAAATGTTATAATAATTTTATACAATAACATATAACATTTAATAAGGTTTAAAACCTTAACTTACCTTTGCTTCAAGGGATTGTGTGAGATATAAGGGACTATGTGAGCCCAAAAGGAAAACTGTGAAGGTTCCAAGTGAATACTAGGTTTAATTATTGGAAGTAAATATACTTAATACTATTCAAATGAATAATTTTCCTTAAAAAAATCCTTTTATTTCACTTGTTATCCCTAAAGCATTCATTCACATACATACATTAACCACTACATAAACAAGCATCTATAAAAGCAAATAACATAAGAACATAGGATTTATGTGCGAAACCCTATTTGGGGATAAAACCAACTAAAAAATAGATTTAAATATATTCCTATAATTAATTAATCAATATTTATTGAGGCACAAACTCCACAAGGACCACCAACCCCTCATTAGTTAAACACCAATTCAACTAGTCCTTTAACAAGAACCAACTTGTAAGGAGGAACCAACCCCCTAGGTAAATTATCGGCAAATCAATTAACTTGAAAGTATGATAAAATTTGTACACATTTTTCTCACTCAACTGAATATGACCAATTTATTTTCCTCTTCTCACTATTCTATCTCTCTCAAAAAGCATATTAGGCCTTCTCGCTCAACTATCCCTTTCCTTGGTAGAATTAGGTCATATTACCTTCCTCATAACCTATATAAACACAATTATAACTTCATAACATGATTAATACAAATATTTAATATTATTCAATCCCTCTACCTAGTTTCCAAACCTTTATATCCTTTGCTCATGTCCTTAATATTCTAACTAGTCAAGTTAGGCCTATTAGACCTTCTCTTTATACATGACTCTTGGTCTCACCCACTTTTGTCAGTGAAAAACCTCTCCATACTTGGATAAACCCTATAATATATTAAAAAAACATTTAAAAAATGAAACAACCATTACATAGGTTGGTCACCACCCATAAGGACCAAAACGACCATTAGGCCTAATAGAAACCTAATGCAATTAGGCCTTCTTAAAGCACATGTTTAAACTTGACCATCTTGGAACATCATAAGACTTAAAAAATATATGAAAGGATTCAAACATTATTTAATTATACCCATTCTAATCTCACTTTATGTCCCTATTTTACATTTTTATGACAAGTTAAAATGGATCAAACCCACTATAGTTAAAATCTTAAATAGGGGGTTGATAATAATGTTATAGGGTGTATTATAGTTCATATAATGTAATTTCATATGCTATTCTAGTTTTGGTCACTATCTAGTTTATTATTTGTTCCATTTTATATCTTAGGTGTCATTTTATAAGTCATATATGAAATTATAAGTGCATGGTATTCATTTGGTCCTTCATTGTGTTCATCTGGACATTTGGGTCTAGTGGTAGAAATTATGAGTAGGTAATTTGATGACATCACCACTGACACATGTGAATGAGTTAGAGATAATTGGTCATATGGTTGTGATCATGTTATTCCAAAGTTTCTACTCACCAAATTTTGGGCCATGCTTTAATCACAATAGAATATATGAGCATTCAAAGTTAGCCTCTCAGACATTTGTCACTAAGTTTCAATACTTATCCATTTTGAACTATACCATCATCAAAATTTCATGTATAATTTCATAGTTTAGTTCACTTGAACATTTTATGAATTCACTTACAAAGAACCTAGAGCAAGTGGATCAAGTGGGCATAATTATTTTCTTAGGAACATCTTTAGCAAATTTGGCCCTTCCAATATTTTTGTGCTTCAAGATATAAATCATAAAAGTTTGTCAAATAATGTGATACATTCATGTCGATGTCAACTTTAAGCCACTATATAAATCTATACAATCCTAAATTTCATGGTTTTTGGGACATCAAATATTTTTTTGAGGATGTCAAATGATGGTCGTGTAAACATCAAGTTTAAGATAGAGCAAAGGAAATCCATCGAATATTAAATTTGATGGTCTATGGGACATCAATGATAGTCACATGAACATCAAATGATGGGATCAAGGATGTTAATCTTAGGAGCATCAGTTAGCCATTAGAGTTCAAATAATGGGTCCTAATTAATCTAATAATTTGCATTGCATCATACATAATGATTTAATGGTGTGATATGGTTCAAATAATCAAGGATCTTAAGGGGTGGACACATGGCATAAGTGTGTGAGGCTAAAGACTGATAGCAAATCTTGAGAACTAATGCATGTTTGACATGTGGTGTAAGCCTAGACAAAGTTGACAAGTCAAGGGTAGGATCGATGGTTAGAACTTTATCCTATAAATAAATATCAGTAGTGTAAGGAAAGATCAATATGTCAATAAGCTGAGTTAGATCTAAATAACCAATACAAGTAAAGGCAATCTTAGAGCAATGTGATTGAAATGTCAAATCAAAGGGACATTTTTGATCAGAGTAAGTAGATGTTATAAACATGGTTGAGGATATAGCAATCAACATGGTAAGGGAATACCATATGGAAAATTATGTAGGATTGAGGATTCTAAAGTAGAGAGAGCTCCTAGACTCAAGCGCTACCATGAGAGCTTAGTTGAGGTTTAGGATGAATAGTGATTGCCAAATGAGAATAATGAGGTCCAAAAAAGCAATGAATGACTATAGATGGTAAATATAGGTGTTTAGAATATATCTAGAAGTTAGTGGAACATGTTATGATTTTTATAACATGTTTCAAACTCCCTTGAATAGTGTATATGTCAACTCTCTTGGTTTAATTTTAAATACTTAAGAGATGGTTCATGATGAAATCAGTTTCACAAAGTCTAGCTGAAGAATATCTACACCATTTTGGAAAAGATTGTCATGGATTATAGGGACATATATCTTAAGAATAATTCATGGTCTATTTCACACTTAGTTGTACCTATAATGTAACTGGTTCTCATGCATGGACATGTGTTTTAGTGACTCTTAAACTTCTTTCTTTTCTCCTCTCTTTGAAGTTCTATAAGTAGTTGTCATTTTGGATTTTGTAAGAAATACCACACCATATATGGTGAATCTCTATTTTATTGATGTCATATTTTTTCCTTTGAACATTAATGCAAGTTTGTTTCTAAGTTCTCAAATAATTTTTTAAGTGTGTAAGTGATTTATAGTGATAAGAATTGATAATCCTCTATCCTTCTTTACTTTATCCTTCCATATCTAGGCACTAATTCTTATTCTATCAAGTCATATAGAGTGTAGTTAAGTATGTTAAAGTCTTTCAAGTTTATAATTGTCCTTGGAATGTGCAATTTGCCTTCTAGTCCCTTTACCTTATGTTGTTTCACACATCTCACCTCCATATTGAAATACTAATGATAAAAACTTTTAGAGCTTTGAAACTAACTTTTATGCTTTACTTTATTGTGATTGGAATATGATGGTCACATGGAGATAATATTAGTGCATCACCTCCCCTATATTATGTTCCATTTATGCAATTTTAACTCTTTTCCCCATAAACAAGTAGTATTTTAAGTGATAAGCATTACACAATACATTTAGGGAGCTATCCCTTTAAATCTAGAAGCTCATTTCCACAATAGGTACACCCATATTCCAAGAAATGTTCCCATGTTCCCCAAATATGGAAGAGTATTGAACACCCTCTTCTAGGGTGCAAGATTTGGTGATAATAGTTTTTGCATGCCCAATGGGACCTATCTCCAAGACAAATGGTTAAGGTTAATGTTGGTCTTGACAACATCACCTATAATTTGATGTTATACTCAACATTTGGTGACTCCATCAAGGTAAATATGGTTCAAGGTCATTTCCCTATTATAAATTTTCTCTCATAATTCATGCTTCTCACAAGGTCATCCTCTAGAAGATTTCTCAATCCCATTGACCCACTCTTTCAACTTGAACTTCCCCTTGAATTTCAATACCCTCCTCCTAGTTTGCATTTTTAAGAACCATTATATTTTTATAGAGAGGAACAAGTTGAATAAATTAAGAAGATTGAAGATACTAAATATTTTGAAGAGTTTGAAGAAGAAATGTATATACATTATGATTTCCTTGATTTCAATATAGAAAATCCAATTTGACTTCAAGCATATGATGTAATTCCTCCTAATGCCACAAAAAGTGTACCCTTATTTAATGGTGAGAGTCACATTACACCCAGTGATAATATTAGAGATGTCCCTAACTTTTATAGCTTATAGAATATCACTTATGAAAACATAAGTATTATACTTCTTACCATGTCCCTTAAGGGAAAGGCTCTTGATTGGTATATGAATATAGAGGGTGGATGAATCATGTCATGGGATGAATTTGGAGTATTGATGATTATAAGATTTGGAAATGAGAGTGACCATGCCTCTCTAATACACAAACTTAATGTAATGAAGAGAGGATCCCAAGAAAAAAATAAATTATTTTAATGATAGATTCCAAAAACATAGGTTTGACTACCTCTTATGAGAACACCTCCTATATTTGTGTTTATAACCTATTTGAGACCTATTAGCACTAAAATTGCTATCATGATTCAATCTATGGGTGGTTCCCCTTTGTATGAAGCATACAAAATTGATATAAGAGCTGAAAATAATCTCATCTAATCTATAATATTACCACCAAAAGTGTCTATACCTCTATTGTCTCATAATTCTAATAATTTTTAAAATGTGGCTCAAACTCATAATTCCAATACCAAGCCTAAAAGTATTCTTAAAAATTCAAATAATGCCATTTGAAAAAGATGAATATATTCAATTTTTGGAAGCTAAACTTGGAATAGGTAATATGTAAAAATATGCATATCTTAATCTTTACCCCTATAAACAATAGTATGGGAATAAATATATAATGGGAAGAGGCTAATATCAACCTAATCCCAATAGGCTTGTTAATACATATAATCCTAGCTCTACCACCACTACAAGAGATATGGTACCATTTCATAGAAACTTGGTGAAAGGAGAAAATTGGCAACAATGCTAATTTATGGATGCTAATAATGGAAGAGATTATTCTCTTACTGATCAAGTGGAATTTAATCCTCTTCTATCTATTGAGGATGAGGTTATGATATAAAAAAGTGAAGGTGGATAACCTTAGGAAGACATATTCACCAACTTTCTAGTCAAGGATAATTTTGTGCTTAATCAAGGAACCTTAGTTTTATAAAACACTAGAGATAAAATAAAGTCTTTAGTTTGAGATAATAATATTCCTACAAGATCATATAATCATCCTTAAAAGCAACAAAACATGGCTACTATAAGTGGGATAGTTCTAAGGGCTCATACACTTCCATCATGATCCAAGCACTAAAATACCTCCAATAATATAGGATAAATTAGGTATGTATTGTTTAAATATTTTAGATTCATCAAAAATTACTAAAACATCCATTTCTCTTTGAGATGTTCTCCATATGTCTAGTTATAAAGAGCTCCTACAAAATTAGTTATCTCCTATCCCTACTAGTGTCCCTCCTTCAAATAAAATTTAAAGTCATGTTGTACATAAAAGTGTCCCTAATACCATTTCCAAACCATGCACCATAGATGAAAAACGTCCTCCATTCTATCTCACTCTTGTAGTGGGTGACAAGTTGGTCCATAACTACATAGTTGATAGTGGAACTTCAACTTCTATCATGCCCAAATTTTTGTCTAAAAATTTGGGCCTAAATTATGATCCACATAGAAAAATGGTGCTTTAATTATATGGTATACATGCCAATATATTGGGTCTGATTAACAACTTCATAGTTTTCTTGTATGATTATCCTAGTTTCCCCATCTTGCAAGACATAGTTGTTGTTGATCTCCTAACCCACTTTGCAATCTACCTATGAAGGGAATTCACAACCAAGATAGGTGGCTAAATCTTAGATGAATATTCATTCTTGGTCTATAAAATAATGTATGGGGAAAATTTCATAATTAGGACACAACATCTTTCAAGGTTTCATGTTAAACCTTATATTGAGACAATTTCTAGTTTGAATTATGTTGTTCATTAGTTAAAGGATTCTATTATAGATTATGGCACTTATTCCAAGTTTTAATGCATTTTACATTTGTTTCATTATGAATATGATACTAAAAATTATGATCATGATCCTTATGCTCTTATGGATGAACTAATCTAGGATTATATTGCATACATGAAGAAGCAATACCAACACCTCTACTTGCTAAGGAAGAAGGTGAAGAAGATGAGACATGGAAAATGTTTTTTGATGGTTTAAGAAGTAAAATTATTGAAAGAGTTGGTGTCATGTTATTTTTTGCATCCAAATAATAATAATATTCTTCATATAGATTTCATTATAGTTGTACTTCTAATGTGGCTGAATATGAATATTTAATTCATGGCCTTTAATGGGAAAGGAGAAAAGGAATCAAGAACTTATAGGTATATGGAGATAGTGAATTGGTTGTTCATTAGGTTATAAATGTGGTTCCTTTAAATAAACCTTTTATTAATTCATATAATCATAGGGTATGGGATTTTATTTAATATTTTAATGAATTCAACATATAGTTAGGCCCAAGGGAACAAAATAATCATGTTGATAGACTAGCTACCATAAGAGCTTGATTTGATACTTCAACTACCATAAAAGAGAAGGGGAAGTAATCTCACATTAAGATCATTATTAGAACTTATATACCTGATATTTAAGTATCTTGGAAAGTGTTTTATAGTGACAAACACATTTCATGATTCCTACAAAATGAGGTCAAGTTTTCTTCAAGGAATCAGAATATAATCCAAGAGAAATTGGGTTATAAGATTGTGTAGCTAAGGACAAATAAGATATCTAAATTTATGGTGACCTTATAAATTATCTTTAATGAGAATGATAAAAAGAAGAAATAAAAAGTGAGTATGTCTACAAAAGAAGAGAATTATGAAAGAGTATTGATCTTCAAAGACAAACTCCTCAAACTAGGGAAGGTATGTTATAAATTAGAAAATAAAAAATTCATTGATTTGTGTAGATATTTTCATGATATATTTTCTTGAGAGTATAAAGACATAAAATTATTTGAACCTAGCTTATCACATCATACTATTGAGTTGGAACCTAGAGTTAAATTAATCAGATAAAAATAAAGACCCATCAATCCTAAGGTGGAACAACTCATGAGGTTAGAGATCACTAAACTCCTTGAATCTAAAATAATCATTCATATCAAGAATTCAACATGGGTAGCTAACCTTGTGCCTTCTATAAATAAGAGTGGTGAGATAAGACTTTGTGTAGAATTTAGGAATCTTAATAGGGTGTCACTCAAAGATCACTATTCTTTACCCTTAATGGATCAATTTTGTAGATTGTTTCAAGTTATCAATATTTCTCTCTTATATATGTATAATTAGGTTATAATAAGATTTTAGTCAAGGAATATGATCAGTTTAAGAGAAAATTTACCACTAAATTAGAATTTTTTTCTTATAGGAAGATGCCATTTGGTTTGTCAAATGTTGGTGCTACCTTTCAAAGAACAATCAACATGGCCTTCAAAGGTTTTATTAATGAGATGTCATTGGTTTATTTAGATGATATAAAAATGCTTTACAAGGATGATAATGAACATATGTATCACTTGAGACAAGTTTTTGAAATATTCAAATAGTATGGAGTATCTCTTAATCCAAACAAATGCATTTTTACTATCCATGAAGGTAAGATCTTGTGACACATTATTTCCAAATATGGTTTGGATATTGATCCTCAAAAGATAGAGGTTATTCTTGGCATATCATTTCCATTTCATAATAAATGTCTCCAAAGTTTATTATGGAAGATAAATTTTTTAAGGAGGTTCATACTTGGGTTTGCATCTTTTGTGAAATCTATCGCAACCATGCTTAGAAAGAATCAAGTCTTTTCTTAGACTAAGAAAGGTAAGAATAGTTTTGAATCCATTAATAAGAAAATTGCACAAGATATTACACTTTTGAATCTTGACTTTGATAAATGATTCATGATATAATCCTTTTCTAACCTTGATACTATCTCAGCCATGTTGATGCAAAAGAATGATGAAGGTGTGGAATATCTTATTAAATTATTTAGTCAAGGTTTAGAAGATTATGAAGTCAAGTATAACTTTGTGAAAAAACAAGTCATTGATGTATTAATGGGACTAAAAAATTTTAGGCATATGGTTTCAAACAATAAAATTCATGTCATTGTTTCTCATCTTAGTACCAAAGAGTTTTTTGTTGAGTAGAGACCTTAGTGAAAAGAGAAAAGGGTGGATCACTAAGGTAATAGAATATGATGTTGATATCAAAGTAAAAATGTTGATAAGAGTTAAGGGATTTTATGAACACCTAGCTTTAGATCTTCATGAGTCAAAATAAGAAGTTATAGTCAATCATGATTCTTCACAACCAGTGGGTTCCTTATCTGAATAGAGTTAGACATAAGTTGTGACTATATTTCTTTAGAAAGGTGAGATTAATAATGGCATGAGTAGATCACAAAGGAGGTATTTTAAATTTTAATATATTCCCTTTTGTCATATGTATGGTGTGATTATTAGAAGAGACATTAATTGAATATTATTGAGATGTCTTGATAATGATTAGTTTGGGGTATTTCTTGAGAAGTTTCAGGATGAAACATCAGGGGGCATTTATCCCTAAGAACTAAAGCTACTAAGATCATGAGGGCATGTTATTACTGACCTAGCCTCTTCAAGGACTATCATGATTGGGTGAGAAAATGTGTACAATTTACTTTATTTGTGGGAAAGTAGAATATTGTAGCTCTCCATTTAAAGCATATCCAAGTTGGTCAACCTTTCACGTAATGGGGTCTTGAATTCATTGGTATGATAAACCCCCCCCCCCCATCAAATGCTGGTCATAAATAGATATTCACAATAATTGATTATTTAACAAGATGGGTTGAGGTAATGGAATTAAAGAAGCTAATGAGAATGTTATCTTGGAGTTATATGAGAGCATCATAACAAGGTTTGTCACTCTTACTAGTATTTTAGATAATGCTCTTTATTTTATGGGTGCTAAGACAACTGGTTAGGAAAATAGTAATGGAATATTTCTAAGAACTTCATCCAACTATTATCATCAAATTAATGGGTTGGATAAATCTAATAATAATAATTTTATTTGAATTATTAATAGAACCTTGGATCATAAGCAGAGAGCTTGGCACACCAAACTAAAGATAGCTTTATAGGAAGACAAGATAAATCTCAAGAGGTCAATAGGGAATTATCATTTTATGCTTATCTATGTAAGAGAGGTAATGCTATATATTTAACAAGATATACTACCTTAGAATTGACACATCAGTTAGAGATGTTTGAAAACACTCCTATGGAGGTAATATTTATAGAATTAATGGATTTACAAGAAACTAGAGAGAAGGCTCATCAAGATTTAGAGCATCACCAAGTATTGATGAAGAGGTATTTTAATAAGAAGGCAACTCCAAGATCATTTCAATAAGGTGACATAGTGTAAAAATGGGATGAAGATAAAGAAAAACTAGGGAGACATTATTTTTTTGATACTCTATGGAGTGTACCATATTTCATCATCAAGTACAAGAAAACAATTTTTTTCTAGCTAGCAAGGATGAATGGAGAAAAGTTGCCTATCCCAATGAATGGGATACATTTGAAACCTTGTTATTGCATGGTGAAATTAAGTTCTATAAAAAGTAGATTAGGTGTGTGTTTTATTTAAATTATGTGTGTTTTGTTCCCTAAATTTTCATAATTAAACATATGTTTTTTTCTACTTAGTATTTTGTCTTTGTTGTTTTATATTATTATGTGTTTTTAAAGGCATTTGCATGTCAAATCTACTATATATGTGACTCCATAACCTAATGGATAGTATTAGGAAATTGGTTATGGTGTAACAAGAATTCCATCCTTAATAAATTACCAAATATGTTGACCATTTTTACCACAATTTAGAATGGATCAACCCCCCATAGTCAAAATCTTAAAAGGGGGGTTGATTATGATGTCATAAGATGTATTATAGCTCATCTAATGTCATTTAATATGCCATTTTAATTTTGGTCACTATAGAGTTTAGTATTTGTGCCATTTTATATCTTAAGGGCCATTTTATAAGTCATATACAAAATTGGAAGTGCATGGTATTAATTTGGTTCTTCATTGTGTTCATCTAGACATTTGGGTCTAGTGGCAGAAATTTTGAATAGGCAATTTGCTGACATCATAATTTCCATGTGTAGATGACTTATGGATAATTGGTCATATTTTTGTGATCACATTAGTTCTAGGTTACTATGCACCAAATTTTATTCCATGCATCTAAGTGAAACAAAGTATATGAGGGTTTAAAGTTGGCCTCTCAGACATTTCTCAGTAACTTTCCATACTTAGCCTTTTAAACCAGATCATCATCAAAGTGTCATGTAGAATTACATAGGTGAGCTCACTTAAATTTTTTTAAACTTAACTTAGAAATATCCTAAATCTATTAGATCAAGTGGGCACAATTATTTTGGTCTTAGGAACATATTTATCAAATTTGTCCCCTCCATGATTTTTATGGTTCAAGATATAAATCCTCAAAGTTCATCAAATAATGTGATACTTTTGTGCAAACGTAAAATTTAATCCACTAATATATATATATATATATATATATATATATATATATATGAGCCTAATTTTGATGGTTTATGGGAAAAATATATCATCATCAAAGTCTCATGTAGAATTGCATAGGTGAGCTCACTTGAACATTTTGTAAATGCACTTAAAAAGCTCCTAAAGCTAGAAGATCAAGTGGGCACAATGATTTTGGTCTTAGGAACATATCTATCAAATTTTTTCCCTCCATGATTTTTGTGCTTCAAGATATAAATCCTAAAAGTTCATCAAATAATGTGATACATTTGTGCAAACATAAAATTTAAGCCACTAAAAAAAATCTATGGGCCTAATTTTGATGATTTATGGGATGTCAAATGATGTTTGTATATATTTCACGTTTAAGACAAAGCAAAGAAAATCCTTCAAACCTTAAATTTGATGGTTTATTGGACATCAATGATAGTCAAGTGAAGATCCACTGATGGGATCAAGGACATCATTATTAAGATTGTTATTTAGTCATTAAGGTTCAATTAATGGGTTCCAATTAATCTAACAACCCATGTTTCATTGTATATATTGATCTAATAATGTGATATGGGTAAAAAAATCAAGGAGCTTGTGGGGTTGACACATGACATAAGTGCATGAGGATGTATACTGATAGCAAATCCTTATAATTAATACACATTTGACTCATGGCATAAGCCTAGACAAAGTTGACAAGTCAAGGGGCAAGATCAATAGATGGTGCTTGATTATATAGATCAAGATTAATGGTGTGAGAAAAGGTTAATATGTCAATAATCTGAGTCAGATCTCAATATCTAATAAGATCAAAGGTAGTCTCTAAGCAATGTGATTTTTGATGGACAAATGTCTAATCAAGGGACTGCTTTTGAATGGAGAAAGCAAATATTATAGACATGGTTGAGGAAAAAATGATCAATGTGGTAAGGAAATTCCACATGGACAAATGCATAGGATCAAGGATTTTAAAGCAGATGAATCTCTTTAGACTCATACACTACCATGAGAGCTTATTTGAGGTGTAGGATGAAAAATGATTGCCAAATATGAATAATGAAGTGTAGAAAAGTAACGAATGATTATAGATGGTGAATATAGGTGTCTATAATATATATATAATTTAGGGGAACATGTTATGATTGTTATATCATGTTTCCATCTCCCTCAAATAGTTTATATGTGTCGACTCTCTTGGTTTAGTTTCAAATGATCAAGAGATGGTTCATGATGAAAACAATTTCATAAAGGATAGATGAAGAATATCTACACCATGTTGGAAATGTTTGTCATGGATTATAGGGACATATATCTTAAGAAGAATTCATGGTCTATCTAAAACTTAGTTTTACCTACAACTTAACTAGTTGTCATGCCTGGACATGTGTTTTAGTGATTCTTGAACTTCTTTAATTTCTCCTCTCTTTGAAGTTTTATAAGTAATTACCATTTTGGATTTTTTAAGAGATATCACACCATGAATGGTGAATACATAATATATTTATGTCATATTTTACCTTTTAACATTAATTCAACTTTATTTCTTAGTTCTTGAATAATTGTCTAAGTGTGTAAGAGATTTATAGTGATAAGAAGTGATAATCCCCTATCCTTCTTTCCTTTATCCTTCGATGTCTGAGAAATAGTTCTTAGTCTAATAGGTCATATAGAGTTTAATTAAGTGTGTCATAATATTTCAAGTGTATAATTGTCTTTTTAATGTGAATTTTTCCTTATATTCCATTTACCTTTTGTTGTTTCACACATCTCACCTCCATATTGAAATAATCATGTTAGAACCTTTTAGAGCATTAAGACTAATTTGTATGCTTTGATTTATTGTGATTGGAATATTATGGTCAAATGGAGGTAATATCGATGCATAAAATACCATATATATGTTTTTATTTATGTAATTATAACTCTTTTTCCCATAAGAAAGTAGTAGTTTAAGTGATAAGCATTACACGATACATTCAGGGAGCTAGTCCTTTAAATCTAAAGGCTAATTTTCATAATAGGTACACCAACATACCTAGAAATGTTATCATGTTTAAAAATTATATAAGAGGCATGAAAAAACCTCTTATATAGTGATATATTTTTTGATAATCATCCCCATATCCATTTATCTCATTTCACTCCTTGAACCACACCATTAGGTCTACTCGTAATAAGGCCTTTTTACTACCATAAAGTCTATCTTGAATATATCAAGAATAAAATTAACTTTTACATATAACCATATAAATAAATATATAACATGGATATGACCTAAATGAACTTATGTTAAACAAAAATTCCATTATATTTAACCATATATGGAAAAATACCTCAAACTAATCATCTTCATATGCTCATTTAAAACTGCACATAGGCCTTAAGAACCTAGTCGAAAACCCTTAACTTTTCACACCTTCATAGGAATTTATCATGAGGAAAAATGTATTTAAATTAACATATTAGACAAATATAACAACTTAATGTGCATTATATTCTTAAAATATATGCAAAAAGTCTTAGGAACATCAATATAACTCATACACATAAAACTTCCTATATCTCCAAAAACACAGTCATGAAGATCAAGACTTAAAACACCTATGTGAACACTTTTATAAAATTATAATGGGTTTATATGATCCTTTAAAATCCTTATAACATGTTTAAATAAATATATTATAACGTTAAATATCAATATTGGTCATATAGACTAATCTCATGCCTTCACCCTACACAAACATCACCTTGTTAGATAGGTAACTTTGAGAGTAATTTTTTTCTTGTACATGAGCATATAAAAAAATTATAATAAAATTGGATATGTGATATATATTTTTAAAAATAACCCCATGTATTTTTATCTATCCCTAATCCAATTTAACCCATCCTTAATCTCATTCTCACTTCTGCTTGGATTTCTCATTGTCTTCCTCATTAGGCATATTTAACGATAGGTCAACTTCCATGAATAGTTTAGAATAATTGAGGTATAAAACCTACTAATAAACTTATATGAACATAAAATAAATGTATCACACATCATCTTCAAATCATTTGCATGCTTTGACCTGGTCAACCCTACCTGTTACATCAAAAATTTGATAAACAAGGGGTTTATTATAGCTTCCACTCACTCTTATAATAAACCAATGACACTTGGAGAAAATAGAGAGTGTAATTCACATGATAACATAATAAAAATAGGTAATAAAATCCATTCTGATCCATTTCCAATAATATCTTCCATATCAGGTCATTATTAGGGTTTTAGAGAGGGTTTAGACTATCTTACATTCTTAACAGTTGTTTATAAAGAAAAGACCCTTAACCACAAAAAAATGATAATAAATTTAATATATGACCCTTTTAAAAATACCATGAACTTATTGTATCCTAATTAAAATGTTTCACATGCTAACAAACATACGAAAGTCCTTCTCGTATTTGTAACACCTCATTTTGTGCACATAAAAAATCTCAACACCAATTTTCATGCTTTTTCCTTCAGGATATGACATTATACCTGGTAAAAAAACATTAATTAACCTCTAAAATCTATAAAATTAATCTCATGAGATTTGATACATTATAAATTGATCTTGACCCCTCATTAGGCCAAGCTAAGTCTCTTTGCATATTAGGCCTTAAACTACTAGTCACACTTAGACCTTGAACACACTTTTAAACCTCTTTTAATATTATATATACCTCATATTTATGTCATAAAACATCATAAAAATATAAAAACTACCAATATTATTCACACAAGTATCATACTACTCACCTTAACATTTAATTAGGCCTATGCCATTACAGTAGGTCTCTTTAAGCAAAGAGTAGGCTAGGAACTGACCTAAAACCCTCTTATAAAATATTATATGAGTTATACACATGTTTGAACAATGTAAAACATATTATTTCATGATATATAAATTATTTTCATTCATTATAACACCTCAAGACTCCTCATTAGGTCATGTAAAGTCTACGACTAGTCTAGTTTCATGCTTAGGCTTAAGACCATACCCCTGAATGTTTGAATTGAAAATTTCTTGAGTGTTTTAATAATTCATATGTATTCTTGAGAATTATTAAACATCCAATAATATCTATTTTTATTAATCTTACCATACCACCATCTTCACACACATGCTCATGATATGACAATGCTCCTTAAGACTAGTACTCAAAGGTATGCTTACCTTGTATCTTGTTCTTGACCTTGACATGTCATCAACCTAAGAATAATTACTAGGTTACCATAAAATTATCTCTCGATAGAGATAAAAAATGATACCTTAAATTTTAATCTTATCATAATACTTATTTGTCACATGCCACTTTACCACGCATAACCTCAACTTTGACCTTGACATTAATAAAATCCATCTTAACTTCAATGGCAACAATAATGCCTCAACACAAAATATAGGAACTCACCTCAATATTAATGAGTCTATTGAAGTTAATAAAAGGATATGATAATAATTTTTCATCTTTATCCATGTTTCATTCATGGGTCAGTTGGGTTCAAAAGACCAAATAAGGAAAACAAGAGTTTTTAAGCGTAATAACCACCTACAAACCTATCATAAGTAGTAGGAGTAAGAAAGCATGTTAGTCATGATTTTTTTGAGTAAAAAAAAGGTTATAAGGATTAATATAATTTATGAAATTAATTTATAGATTGTTTAAAACATCTAAATAAAGTTAAATTAGTGAAAGAAACCCAATTTGGTGACCTATAACCAAAAAAGGCCTAAATTACTACATATATGCTTGACTATATGAACATACACTTTGTATGTTGGATATGAGGTCCATAGATCATTTGATATGTGATAATCCTAGAGGTAAATGTTTTAATTATTTCCCAATTATAAAGTAGGTTAAAATAGTCAAAAGAGGCATTCCTAAATGTTGATAAGTTGACATACATTAACACCACCTACATGCCTCTCATATGAAAATGGATAAAATCACATATATGATGTGTATAAAAGAGTTGGAAAGTTTTTATAGGGTCAACATAAACATAATACACGTTATAACATAATTAAAAACTACTAAAGTGCCAATGTTAAGAGAAAACACCTTCAAACTTATATTCATGCAACCCATAAGCACCTGCATGCCTATTTAGGTGAATTAAAGAGGATTGTGATTATTTGTAAGAAAACATGAATTAGATGGGAGTGAAAGAGATATATAAACTTAATTATAATGTGTTTATAGTATATTAATTAAGTTTATAAGTGACTTAAGGTAGTGAAGAGGTCAAAAGGGCTATTTAGGCCTAAAAGTCATAATTGATCACACACAGATCTATGTGTGAAGATTGAAGGAATATTATATGTTTTGAAGAATTTGGAAAATTAATGAGTCTCAAGGGATGATTTATAGGATTAAATAAAACTATATGAAGTTTGTGACCCGTGATAAGGAAAGAAAACATTGGAAAATGATTGTCAACGTCACTTTAGTGTGACTGACTACAAACCCTTACTTAGGGATTAAGGTAGATTTTAGTTGGATGAATGGTCAATTCACTCAGAAAACTATTGGATCATCTCATTGGATGTTACAAAGACCCTAAAACGTGATATTAAATCCAAACAAAAAAACTTAATGTATTTTGTTGTCAAATAACTCTCTTTGAATGCACATTCATGCTTTTATGGCTAAGAAGGTTAGTTTCTAGTACGTGTGAGATAAAATGAGGCTATGGATGTTATTTTGAGCCTATCATGGAAGGATGAGAGGTTTTTATTGGAATAAATATGACTAAGAGGTGGGGGGTGAATCAATATTTAAAACCTTTTATATCAATTTCATAAAAAAAATCATTAACCATTCAGTCAAGCACATATATCTAGCAATCATAAGCACCTATCCACATAATCATGAAACAAAAAACACATAACATACGTGGGAAAACCTAAAGGTGAAGAAAACCCACTGATATCTACAAATGGACTATAGTCCTATAAGATAAACATAAAATTTAGTGAATTACCCACTTCACATGGAACACCAACCCCATAGATAACTTAGCACCAAATCAACCACCTAATAGATTTTATCACCTTTAGTACATATTGTTTCTCAACCAACTGATGATGACCACTCCTTTAGCTCTTCACACTTTTATCCCTCTCAAATGGCTTTCTAGCCTTCTTCGCTCAACTAACCCTCTTCCTGACTTGATTAGGTTATATGAACTTGATCCACATATCTAAAACCTATATCAAATATTTATCATAGATAATGTATAAGCTCTTAATGGTATACAATACCTCATTATTATCTACACTATCTTATTTTATTCACTTGCACTCTTCTCCAAAATAAGCCTAAAATTGCCTTGTATTTATTTAAGTCCCTTATTCACACCCCTATTGGTCAACCAAACACCCTTATCCACTTAGTTAAGCCATGGAATAGATAGTGTGACATCTTAAAAACATTAATAAAACATGTTTTGATTCCTTTTATGGCTGTCATATCTTAATTAGGCCTCAATTCATCTTTAGGTCTCATGGGGACCTAATTCCTTTAGGTTTACTTTAGGACACATTATTCATTACCTTCCTTGTCACACATTAAAACACCTAAAATTGTTGTAAAATATCATATCCACTCAAATATACCCCTAATAATCTCATCTACACTCAATAACACTTTTTAGCTTCAACCACCACTTGAAGCATGTCATTAGTACTGTTCACAATTAGACTTATGCATACCCATAAAATCTATCTTGAATAACTAAATCATAAAAACAATTTTGACAAATAATAATGGAAAAATAATATATATATATATATATATATAATATAAATTAACTTAGGGTCATCATAATGTTATTTATACTTCACAACTAAGGGAAAAAGGACTCAAACCCTTCTCTGTAAAAAGCCCACTTAGAACTGCCAACTAGCCTCAAAGCATAGTTATAAAAACCTAAAAATTTTGACACTTGAAATAATATAAAAATGAATTAAAAATCATGTATATGATATTAAAAAATAATTATAACAACCTAAAATAAAATTATCATAATCTCTAATGTCAATTACTGGTATTCCATACCAATTTTTTGACCTTCTCTTTCACAGATCTCAGTCAGCCATACAAGTAGTTTTTGGCTTCAATGTTTCAACCTTTTAAACTGAGTTCCAAGATTATTAAAATAATGGATAGGACATAAAATTCCCCAACAAAAATCATGTGAATTATATATATTAAATCATGACATAGAGTCTCAAACTCATCTCTAAAACTCACTTACCCAAATGTGCCAATTTGCGTTGAATACCAATCATGGTGATAATGTTCTTCAAACACCTATATGACCATTTATAAATAATACTAATTCATGTGTATGATAGTATTATATCTTTATGCCATTATAATATATAATTATAATATGGTAAAATATAAATATTGGTCTTATAGACCAATCTTAGAGCCTTTGTATCTTATTGTCTCATCTGAACTAGACAAGTCAACTTATGAGCAACATTTTCATCATATCAACTAAACTCAAAAAATTATATCCAAAATTAAAATTTATTACAAGTATTTAAAAATTTATCCATGAACATGGATTCATCCCTAATCCATGACAACACATCCCTAATCACCTTCTCACTTATGCCTGGTTTTCTCACTATTTCCATCATTAGGCTTGTTAGTGATAGGTTGTCTTGGATGACTGATTTAGCACACCTAAGGGATAAAACATACTTATAAATGAACATGTACATAAAAAAAAATACTAAACATTTTTCCTCCATCCATTTATAAACTTTAACTTTATCAACTCTAATTACTACATCAAATATCTAAGAAACAATGCCTTTCCTATAGGGTCTACTCACACACCTGACAAACCAATCATAGATGAAGGTGCCAAAGAGATTTTAATACATGCTCCAATAATTTCTCTAGTCATTTTAGACCATTATAGGTTGTTTTAAATAATATATATCACATCAGGTCATTGTTAGGGTCTTAGAGAGGGTCAACACTATTTATAGTGTTAAAGATTATTGGATATCTTATCTATGACCCTTCACCATCTCTCCTTAATATCTTAGGTTCCCATTCATAGGTTACACATGCCAATTAACACTTGGTAGTCCTTATCAAGTTGATAACCCTTCATTTTTTGCACTTGAGAGACCTTAAACCACTTTTTAAGTAATATCTTGTAAACCATAACCTCAAACTCAGTCAAAACACCTAGGATAATCTATCACACCATTAATAATGATCACATGCTCATTACTATCTTGAAATCTAAATCACATACCTCATTTAGCCACCATATCTCTCTTTTATCTCTAAAAATTTACATCTAAGTTAAATTATTCCTTGAAATTGACCTTCATGCCTCTTTCCATGTGATATCAACCTCACTTACATTCTCACACAACATCTCTCATGCCCAAACAATGTTAAACATCCTTCATATGCATTGACAATAGATCATGATGCCTCATTAGGATAAGTAGGGTTTAAAATTGGTCTAGTTTCATGTTAGTTCTATAGGTCCCAACCTTGTAGGCTTACCTTGAAGCTCACATGAGTGATCCAATGCCTCATATACACACTCAAGTACCCTCATAAATTATTTTTTGCGTTTGTGAATCTATCTCACCAAGCTACCAATTTCATTCCTTCACACAAGGTTCCTTCATTCTATGACTAGTGCTATGACTATGCTTCTCAAGCACTTAAAACTTGACAACTAATATTGAAACACTTTTTGATGCTTCTATACCTTTACCACATGACTTACATTCTTATCATGTAAATGCTCATGATATGACTATGATTATTATGACTAGACTTTGTAAGACACCTAGTACTCAAGAGCTAGTACTCAAACATGTTTTACTTGACTTGAACTTTGGCATCAACCTTAGAAGAATCATTAAGTTGCCTTAAAATGATCTCTCAATAGAGAGACATTAGGCTAAATTCAAATTTTCTTATTTCACATAGCTTCCCTATCAAGCACCCAAGCTTATACCTCAAAGACCACTCATCATGAATGTATATCTTGACATCAATGACATCAACATTGACATAAATGACAACATTTCTCAACAAAATCCCATTTTTCATTGATGGAAAAGCATTATTCAACTTGATCATTCTCATCTCTCCAATCTGGTCAATCTCCCTTCTTGAAATTTCTCCCCATTTGACATTAATGAAAACAATTCTTTCACAAAATACCATCTAGAACCACACTTTATTGAAATATAGGTTATGAATCATTACATGGGCATACTTCCCATCAATCTATGAATACCACCTTCAAAATAACTCAGAACATAGATCAAGCTTAGTCAATAACATAAATAGCTCTGTCTTAAACCAAGCATCCACCATTGTTTTACTACCTCAATTATGTATCCATGAATCATAATGGAGTCAACCTTTTCCATAGAGAACTAAAATAAAAAAATATTATGAGATTAACATATCTCCATGTTCTCACAAGACTGAATATCCCTCAATATTCTTTTAGGCTTGATTGGCAATATAAGCTTGACCTCTTCATCAACCATTTGATCATCAATGTGAGATCATAATAGACATTCCTACCTTGATTTAATATTTGAAGTATGCTCTATCCCAAAAAATAATCCACTTGATCTTGTAGAATTATCATGACTCATCTTTACTATCTTTGGTTTTCATATATTCATTTACCTTCTTTCTTGCATTATAGGGGATTCAAATCTCCTATTTTGACTTGATGACCTTTAACTCTATTAGGATAGAATATTTCAATGTTTCATACATTATGAAAACTATAGTAAACCACCTTATACATACCATTTGACTGATGTGAACTATGATTCCTTCCATAGTCCCATGAGTACTCATTCTTGGAGGGTATTCTAGACTCTCTTGCTCTATAACCAAACTAATTTCATACAAAATAGTAACCATTAAATGAAATAGCATACTACACAGCGTTAGGATATTTGATAGGTCTTTTCATGTTGACCTTCTTGTCTTTAGTAACCTTATCTTTGACTTGAGATGATTCATTTTAGTCTTCTTTGAATTTAAGACCTGTTGTATCACCTTCAAACTTCAGACTACTCAATATGTCATCTAGATTCCCAGTGATCTTTTCAAAGTTTAAAAACGTCTTTACCTTACTAGATGCTTAATCTAACTAATATTTCAAGGATTTCACTTTAGTTTCATACCTAGTTCATTCTTCGTCTTTAGCCTTTAGGTTTGTATTTACTATTTCCATTTTTTCTTAAATTTGATTGATGATCTCATCACACTCCTTGGAAGTTTTACTCAATATCTCCTCAAACAAGCCAATATGTTCCTCATAGACCTTAACTAATGATCTTATTTTGGGATTCTTATTTATAAATTCAAACCCTTTAGGTCACTTACCAATTCTATCTCAAGGTTCACTTCAACTTCTTCATTTGATTCTACATTAACAATAAGGTTTTTACCATTTGAACAACCCTCATTGTTTGATTGTATGGTCATGGATACGGTTTCATTATTGTAATGTTCAAGTTTATTACTACCATCATCACTATAAAATTTTATTGTATCACTTACATTTGATGAGTTATCTTTTGTTGTATAAACGTTTTTTATATTTTTGAAGGACCCTTTCCTACCTTCATTCTTCATAAAATATCTCTTATTCTTGTAAGGTTTATAGGCCTTACTATCATCTTTATGATGTTCATCATGTTATTCATTATGATCAGTCTTATCCTTGTTAGGACACTTGGATTAAAAGTGACCAATCTTATAATAGTTAAAAAATTCGAAAGGTAACTTACCCTTGCACTTACAAGATCTAAACTTCAACTTCCTTGCAAACATGGATATCAATTGATCATCATCAACATCTGAACATTCCTTATCTTTGACATTCTTATATTTTTAATTCTTCTCAACTTTGAAAGTTTTTTCTTTCTTTGGAGGTCTTCCTTCATTTTTTATCATCTCATATGTAGTCAAGATGCCATGAAACCCATTCATCTCTAGCTTGTCCAAATATTGCATCTACTCTACTGTAGATACCTTAGAATCAAATTTAGGAGTTAGTGATCTCAATACCTTTTAAATAATTGTATAATCTTTCACTTATTCTCTTAATCCTTTGATGACATTGAAAACTTCATAAACCTTAAATAGGTAAGATGCAATGGTTTTATCTTCATTCATCTTCAAGATTTTAAACTATCTTGGATGGGTATACAACTTGGATATATTCACTTTGGTGTATCCTTCATAGATAGTCTTCAATTTTTACCATATCTCTTTTGTATATATGGCCTTTACAATGCATAAAATTCATAATCTATACCTTTGATAGGCCACAAAGAATGACATTTATTGCCTTAGAGTTGTTTTCACCAACTTTCTTGCATGTTGCATCAGTTGGTGGAATAAGAGGAGAATTATAGCCATCAAAAACTAAATACCATATATCATGACCTTGAGACATCAAATATATATTCATCTTCATGTTCTAAAATTCATAATTAGAGCAATTGAATAATGGGGCCTTACTGGGAGAGAAACCACCTTGATCTTGCTAAATGACAATCCTTACTTCTAGGATCTCCTTTAGGATTTTAAACCTATTTTAAATGACCCTAATCTAATACCAAATGTTATAATCAATATTAATAAGAAGGTGGGAGTGAATCAATATTCAAAACCTATTATATCAATTTCACTTAAACAATCATGAACCATTCAATTAAGTACATTTATCTACAAGAATAAATACCTATCCACATTAGAATAAAACACAAAACATATCACATATATGTAAAAACCTTTAGGGTTAGAAAAAACATTGATATCTACACATGGACTATAATCCTATAATACAAACATCAAATTTAGTGAAGCACCCACTTCAAATGGGCCACCAACCCCAACTAGCTAAGCACCAACTCATTTAGGCTTTAGTAAGCACCAAATTTCAAGGAGGTACCAACCTACCTAGACAAATAAACAGTAACTAATCCACACGATATATTTTATCACCTTAAATACAACCTTTTTCTCAACCAGATGATGATGACCACTCCTTTAGCTCTTCATACTATTAGCCCTCTCAAACTACCTTCTAGCCTACTTTGCTCAACTATCCCTATTCTTGATATGATTAGGTCATATAAACTTAGTATTCATATCCATAAGTTATATCAAATATTAATAATATATCCTATATATTATCCTAATGGTCTACAAATCCTCATTTTACTCTGCACTATGTTATTTTTGTCATTTGCACTCTTTTCCACAATATGCCTAAAACTACCTTTTATCTATACAAGTCTCTTGCTCAAATCCTTCTTGGTTGGAAAAACACATTTAAACCCTTAGTTTGGAAATTTAATATATCTTATGACATAATATAAACATTAATAAAACATGATTTTAAACCCTTTTGGTCTACCATATCTCAATTAGGCCTCATTTCATCTTTAGATCTCATTGAGACCTAATTCCATTAGGTCTGATTTAGGACATGTTACTCTTTGCCTTACTTGGAACACAATAAAACACATAAAATGGTATAAAAATATCATATCATACTCAAATATACCCATGATGATATCATTTTTACTCAATAACACTTAATCTTCAACCACCACTTGAAGCATGTAATTAGTATTATTCACAATTAAGCATGTGGATACCCAAAAATTATTTCTTGAACAATTAAAGCATAAAAAAAATTAAAAACAATAATGGGAAAAATATATATATATATAATATAAATTAAATTATGATCATCATCACATGATTTATACTTCACAACTTAGGGCAAAATAACTCAAACCCTTATCTACAAATAGCCAACTCAGAATTGCCAACTAGCCTAAAAACACAATCATAGAGACATGAAATTTTAAAACTTGAAAAACAAATAAGTAATCATAAATTATGTGTATTATATTTAAAAATCCTTAAAAAAACCTCAAATAAAAATATCATAAGATCTAATGTCAATTATTGTCCTTGCAGACAAATTTGTTGACCTACTTTTGGATAGACCTCACTCTTCTAGGCAAGCATTTTTTGGCTTCACTATTTCAACATTTGAAAATAAATTCCAATATTTTTATAATCATGGATAGGACATAAAATTCACAAAAAATAAAATTATGTGCATTATATACATTAACTCATGGAATTGAGTATCAAACTCATCTCTACAACTTTCTTACCCATAACTCCCAATTTGCCTTGAAGACCAAACATGGTGATAATAAACTTAAAACACATGTATGAACATTTATATATAATCCTAATTCATGTGCATGATATTATGAGATAAATATACCATTTTTATATATAAGGATAATATGTTTAAATATCAATATTGGTCTTGGAGACCAATCTTAGAGCCTTTGTATCTCACTTCTCATTTGAACTAGATAGGTCAACTTATGATCAATATTTTAGTCATATCCACCAACCTACAAAACTTATATCCAAAACTAACATGTATTATAATAATTTTAAAATTTATGCATGTACTTATGTTTATCCTTATTCCATGATAACACATTTCTAATCACCTTCTCACTTATGCATGGGTTTCTCATTGTTTCCATCATTAGGACTATTAGCAATCGGTTATCATAGATGAATATTTAGTACACTTTATGGATAAAAACTATTCTAAAACCATCATAGACATCAAATAAAATTATCAATATTTTCCCTCCATCTATTTATAAAATTTGACATGGTTAACTCTGATTGCTACAACAAATCTCTGAGAAACAAGGCCCTTTTTATAGGGTCTACTCATGCACATGATAAAATAATCACACATGGAGGTGCTTGGGAGAGTTTAATACATGATCCAATAGTTTTTATATTCATTTTAGACCATTATGGGGTGTTTTGAACAAGATATTTCACATTAGGTCATTGTTAGGGTTTTAGAGAGGGTTAACACTATTTATGGTGTTAACGATTATTCATAAAGGATTGCCCCTTATTTAAAATAAAATTTCCTAGAGATATTATATAGGACACTTACAAATATATCCTTAATATATAAATTTATTGTGTAGATGTTACACATGGCAATGAACACTTGAAATTCCTTGGGTTGACAACCCTTCATTCTATGTATGTAAGAGACCTTAAAACACTTTTTCAAGCCTTATCTGGTAAATCATGACCTAAAAATTAGAAAACACACTTATGTTAATATACCACACCACTAAAAATTATCTCATGCTCATTATTATCTTTAAATCTAAATCTCAAACCTCATTTGGCCACCATCTCTCTCTTTGCTCTCTAGACCTTGAGCTTCAAGTCACATTAGAGCTTAAAATTGACCTTCATGCCTCTTTCCATGTGTTATCCACATAATTTACATTCTCACACAAAATATCACATTCTATAATAATGTCAAACATCCTTAATATGCATTGAAAATAGATCATGATGCCTCAATAGGCCAAGCAAGGTCTAGTAGTGCTCTAGTTCCATGCTAAGTCTATAGGTCCTACCCTTGTAATCTCACCTTAGAAATCACATGAATGATCCAATTACTAATATACATGCTCAATCATCCTCATAAATTCTCTCATGCCCTTATGCATTTATCTCACGAAGACACCAAGGTCATTCCTTCTCACAAGGTTCCTTCATGATATGAATATGCTTCTCAATCATTTAAAACTTGACATTGATATTGAAACAATATTTGATGATTATATACATTTATCACATGCCTTGCATGATTATCATGCACATGCTCATGATATGACTATTCTTATTATGACTAGACTTCTCAAGACATCTTGTACTCAAAAGCTAGTACTCAAACATGCTTTACTTGACCTGAACCTTGACATCAACCTCAAAAGAGTCATTAGGTTACCTTAAAATTCTATCTCAATAAAGATACATCATGTTTCCTTAAAAAAATTTCATGTCACCTAGCTTCCTCATCAATGACCCAAGCTCATACCTAAAAGACCACTCATTATACATATACATCTTAACATCAATGAAATCAACATTGACATCAATAATTACATTAATGATAACATTTCTCAATAGTTTTCCAATCAATATTCTTGGAATTTTTTCTCTAGTTAGGTGTCTCAACCTTAGGAACTATCCTTAAGAATCCAAGTGACCCTAAAACCCTTCTTAAACCCTAAATATGACCCAATGAAGAAGATTATATTTGTAAACACATTCAATGGATTTAAATGAATCCTAAACCACTTGGATGACCTTTGTGACTCTCCTAGGCATCTTATTGAAAAGTTTTTAGGCACATGCGAGTTGTTATATGGGAAGGGCCAAAAAATCTCCTTTTTGAGCTTGAGTGTAGGGTTTGGAATTAGACATACTCTCCTAATATATTTTAGAGTGTCTTGGAGGAAAAATAAATATTATATGGTCATATTTAATTCAGTCAAAAAGCTTCTAGGGTCATAGTATAAGTTTCAAGTGGATAAATAGGCCTTACTAAAAAAGGATGACAATTCTGACTTCAAAAAGGGAAAACTACAAGCTTATTTTTAGGTATGAAAGCATTAACATTCCTATGAATCAATTGGAGGAATATACATGGCCCCACATAGGCTTCTAAAATTTTGTAATGAGAGTTGAAACAAACTTCTAAGACTTAAACTAAGCGTATGAGGATTGGCTCACTATCTAGCACAAGAAGTCTAGTTACAAACCTTATGAACATAAGTTGGAATTTGAAGACCTATAATAATCAAATAAAAACATTTTATATATATTTTTAATATTACCTCTAGTAATAAAAAATGCATAAAAATAGTCCTCAATGTTATTTGAGGCTTGTATGGCAAATAAGGCATTTTGGTTACTCTCTTGTCAAACATGTGCATAGACTACAACTGCAAGGTGATCCTCAATGCTTGATAAAGGCTCATTAACCATATGCAAGAATTACATGAAGTGAAAAATTATGGTGGAGACATTTAAATCATATAAATTGGTTTTTATTTAGTGACCAAGTCCTAATATCAAGAAGGGTGAAATATGAAAAACTTTGAAGCTCATGTTCAAATATCATATGAAAGAGGAAGTATTGCAAGAGACCAAGGTTGGCATAAAGGATATTAAAGGATTTAAAGTGTAATTTTATTATCTTTTTACTATTATAATAAGTAGAGAAGTAACTCCATGAGAAGGATTTATGATTAAGAAGGCATCAAATGTGTAAGAAGACCTCCTATGTCACCCTTATGAAGAGTTACTCCAACACATGTCCTGAAGGCTATGAAGGAAGATGGAAAAACATTTTTAATAATATTGGTGTCAATATTTCTCTATTTTTTAATTAATTTGATCAAGATATTTATCTCATGATTTTATTTAATTGTCCTATTCTTATCTCTTCTTTAATTTCATCTATAAATGAATCCTTGAGAGGCATTGAATGTATCATCAAGCTGGTTATCGTGAAGCCTTTCCAATTTTAAGAATTTTAATTACCTTTTAAAATAATTAAAGATGAGATATAACGTTTTAATCTTGTATATAATGATCTTGAGTGATTTTTTTATGATTTTTTTGTGATATGGAGATTACTTCTATGTATTTGTCCTTCTTTTTCATGCCTCTATGTGAGTTAGTTTCTTTTCCATAGGTCATATGATGCATAATGCATGGTTTGTTTAGTTTAAAACTTGAAACATAATTAGTGGATACTCTTAGGACTATTGATAGATAAAATTAACTATTATAACAACCATAACCTTCATATAGAAACATTATTATGGTAAGATCTATTTTAAGCTTGTGAAATTAGATTGTAACTTGTCATTTCATAGTGCAAACAATAACAAGTTGAGGACTATATATATGGTTCATCACTTCCATGTATTATTATTAGTTTGAGATAATTTTTATGCATTTTATTTGTAAGTATGATAAGTTTTTTAGATGTTTTGGGTGAAGCATAGAGGGAGCTAGCCCAACCTAGAGGGTAATCTACTTATTAGGTGTTTTATTAGTTTTGGGAAACTAGTTTTTAGTTCCTAAATAATAAAGGGTCTACAATAATGGGAAAATGTAATTTAGTATAGTAAAATATAGATTTTGTCAAATTAATCACATAGGGAAAGAAATAAACTTACCTAGAAAAATAGGTTAAAATGAATGATTTAGGGGTTGAAAACTACTGTACAATATTATGAATATGTCAAGAATCTAGATCTATCTTTCATTAAATGAAAGGAGAAGAGTGAAAAAAATTTAGCACCTCAGGGTTTGGTGGTATAGTCCAGGTCCTACCACAATTGTCCAAATCAATTATAAAGGTCTGAGTTTTATATGTTTTATTCACTATCCATGTATTAGTTCACCTATGAAATTTTAGATCTTAATTGTTGATGGAGCTCATTATAGAGATAATTTAATCTACAACCCTAGGTTTATCTACACTCATGAAGTAAAAATGCATCAAAATCAAAAGGGAAAAAAACTAGGTTAGAGTAAGAATTATCACATGATCTAAAACCCCTATTGTCCTGATCACTACCTACATTAACCCTCAATCTAGGGTCTTAGATTGAATGTAGTTATCCCTTAGGGAACATGCATAATCAATGTATATTTTAGATTAAAGAATGAAAATTCACCTAGGCCCTTCTTTGATAAAGCATGCAAATCTATATGTGATGTAGAATACTAAGCTATACTATTAACCAATTATTAATTATGTACTATGCCAAAGTAATAAGTGCTAGATATAAAACGCATTGTGAATTAATATATATATAAGAGACTCTTTGTTTTGAATTTGGTAACTTTATTCACATTTGGGCAACATTAAAAGGACAAATAAAAATAAAATATAAATCTAAGAAAGGTTTATGACTCATTGAGACAAATCAACCATCGGGACTCAAAATGCAATTTGGATAGGAGTGCTAGAAATGTGACACCCTAGTGTCTAGCATTATAGTCCAACCTCGACACTCCTATCCTATAGGATTAGGACCCATGGTAATGGAATAAGCATGGTAAAAGGGATTTGTCTAATCTATAATTAGGTCTCAAAAGATGACAGATGATTAGGAATAAGCAAAAATTTGACTCAAGCATAAAACAAGACCATGACAAGTAAAACAAAAGACATGGCTAAATGTGAACAAGGCTCATATTCTCCAACCGAAGTCTCTTATGAAAGGAATTTGAAAGGACATGATATGTGTGGTTTGTTGACTAATTTAGGGTGTATACATTTTACCCCTTTTTATTCTATTAATGCAATGAAATGAAGTACTAGAGTAAAATTAAGAAAAGAATATGTGTACATAAACTTACCTACATGGAGATAAATGTGCTAAAAAGGGTCACACCCACTTCCTAATTATAAAAGTGGATGGAGATCTAAATAATGCCTAAAGAAAGAAGGAATCCTTGAAATGGATGCCCCATGTACTGAATATAGAAGTGGAATCCATGTAATATGGAGAAGGAGGGTAATGCTTTCCCCCTATGTTGAATCTAACTGAAAATGAGGAATGCTCAAAGGCCCAAAACTAATGTATGTCCTCTATCTCACATAAACTCATGTAATCTATAATGTGTGTATAAAATATGTATACTATGAAGTGAAAAATCTATCATGTCCCCACTCTGAATATCTAAATTGGAGCTAAGAAATGCTCAACAGCCCAAAACCAATATCTGTCCTCTATCTTTCACAAACTCATGTAGTCTAGGTCTAGGTAATGTAATGGACCAACCACTATAGATGGCTATGAAATCCAAATTGGTGATAACCTGGGTATAGATGGGTGTAATCTAAAACTTTGGTCAATATGTAAGAAGATAATGGCATGTCTCTCCATTCTATTTATATAATCCTAGATGATGAAGAACATGAACATATGTGCCATGCCCCCAAACGTGATATGTGAGTGATGCATCTATATAATATGGTAGTCTATATAACCACATGTGATATGACCTATTGTGCCATGCCCCATGTGCAAAATTTGATATCAATTTTTTTTGATTTGGACTATGCCTATAATCTATTATCTAGTCCTGTAATTATGTCATGCTATATGAAGTTGT